>JAQQZY010000002.1:19163257-19184085 GCA_030068375.1 Ostorhinchus rueppellii
CTCATATTTATCTAATCCCACTTTTATTAGTCTTTGGTTCATTTATTTATTTGTGTATTTGGACCCTAATAGTTCATATAGTTTGAATTTGAACCCTCCAGGTGCGGCAAAGCTATCTTTATATTCATTTGAGCAAAAATCAAGTGGATTTCTACATTCCGTTTCAACTCCCTCTTAATCTATTACGTTTTATAATTTGTTAAGTCACGAAATTTGTGCATATAAGGTCAAGACTTCCAATGAACATTTCTCTGAGTACAACAATTGTTTATCAGCAGCAGTGGTTGTAGTAAAAAACTGAAAATAGGTCCAAACTTTAATCCCATTACCTAAAATGTTCAGTTATTAGTTGTATTAACAAACTCAAGTGGTTGAACAGAACAGAACAGCACAGTCAATAACCTGGAGGGGGTGGGGCATGAAGTGGATAATGTGTATTTAAAGGGACAGCGCTCAAAACATCCTTTCTGGTGTCATTACTCAGAACTAGGGTTGAAGATGGACCTGTGGAGTTGAATTAACAAAGAATTCAGACCCATGCATAACATTAACAATTTATGTAGACCACAGGGAAATGTTTGAAAAATCATAATTCCACTTAAAGGTCCCATATTATACAACAATCACTTTAGAATAGTTTTGTAACAATAATATGTGTCCCCAGCCTGTCTACAACCCGCCCGAAATGAGAGACGTCTATTCTATCCTTCTCTTGCTTGCTCCACCTTTCAGAAAATGTGTGCTCAAACAGGCGGTTTGGAGATTTTCCCTACATGACGTCAGCAAGGGAAATAGCAGCTCCTCCCTGTTGGTGACACCACCCCAGATAAATGTCTGTTCTGCCCCCAGAAAATTCCTTTTATGCACCGTGTTTTTCCCCTTACAAATGCTGCTCCGGTTAAACCAATGGTTCTCAAATCCGGTCCTTGTGGCCCAGTGTCCTGCATGTTTTCGACATGTCCCTCTTCCAGCACACCTGAATCAATTAATGATCAGCTCATCATCCAGCTCTGCAGAAAGCATGATAATGATGTAATGGCTTCCAGGTGTGATGGAAGAGGGAAATATCTAAAACATGCAGGGCACTGGGCCACGAGGACTGGATTTGAGAACCACTGGGTTAAACAAACATGGCAAAGGTACGAGCTGTTGCTCTGTTGTTGGCTGCACAAGCCAGCCCAGATGTCTGTTTTTACCTCCTTCGTCTGAGGTTTTGAAGGCCCAGTGGATTAATTTTATTTTCAATGGAGATACACCCATAATACCTCCTAAAGTGTTGCATCTGTGTGGTCACCATTTCACTCTGGACTACTTTTTTAAGGAGGGGCAGTACAAAGCAGAATTCGCCAAGACTGGAGCTGAAGCATGAAGCGGTACCAACTATCCGTGTCCCAGCTGCAAACATGGGAACTGCAAGTTTGACCATTTTATGTTGCTTTACTATATAGTCCTACCTAGCATGACAGCCTGTTGAATGGGGTTTAGGCATGGCAGCTAACATAACTAACTGTTGGTATGGCTGAACTACAGCGCTTCTACTCACTCTGTAAACATTAAAGCATAGTACCAGAGCGAAAGCCACACACTCCTCCAAAGAAGGTGTGAAGGAGGCGTGGACAGGACAGCTCATTATCATTTCAAGCTACAGACACAGGAACAGCTTGTTCTCAGCAGAGCTCAAGAGAGGGGACTGGCTGAAGTCCAGGAACAAACTGGGTTTTTAGGCAACAAACTTCAAACTGACTGTTCTGGGACCTCTGAGACCTATGTGAACTTGCTGAAAAGGAGCATAATATGGGACCTTTAAAAAAGCTAAATACCACTCCTTTAATATTTCCTAAGTGATTTGAGAGACTGGTTTGACCAGTTCTATATGTAAAGTGTCATGAGATAACGTTTGTTATGATTTGGCACTATATAAATACAATTTGATTGATTGATCGATCAATTGATCACAGTTTATTATAATATTATCCTCTGAAAATCTGGTATTTTCCTATATTTAATTTACTGACCATGTAGATGTTCATAAAAGTTTGGAGTAGAATTCAAGCTTATTATATGAGAACAGAGAACACTGAAGAAAAACTGACTTCTTAGGCAAAATATGTCAATCATTGAATGTAAAAATAGACATCTCCGCCCACTGTCATTTGTTCAACTACATGGATTTTACTGGTGATTTAATGCTGCTGAAGATGACAGTGTTTCCATGTTCACTACAGAGCCTCTGAACATCAACATGGATCTAATCTGATGACAACGAAAAGCTGAGAAACTGCATTTTATTTGAGTTATTGACAGAAGTGTTTCAAAAGCAGGTGTGCTTAGTGTTTACCAAGTTAATCATTTCCAAATAGGGTAATTTCTTTATGGCTCTGTTAAAAAGCTACTGCCTCAACATATCAATATGATTTTTTCTTTAAACACTGATATCCACAAGTATTCAACTCATAGTAGCCGTCTCAGAGCATCCTTTGCTTGTACCAGTCAGACTCAGTTCAGGCTTCTATACAGAGGACCCAAAATATGGAATAATCTTCCAGCTCTTCTTATGGCGCTTCCTCAAATTCAGTTTGAAAAAGATGTGAAAACTCTGCTCTTGAGTGACTGTAATTTTCCGCATGGAATACATTTCTAAGTTTGGTATATCATAGACTTTTATTTGTATAAAATGTACTTTTGTGCAGCTTGTAAATATTTTTCTATATTTTTAATTGCAGTTGTAAATAATCTTTGAAATCTGGAGGTTGCCACTTGTTAAGCCCCTTGAGAGTTTTTGGTAACCATCCATCATAATTTTTACCAACATGTGTGTGTTTTTTACTAAGTGAAAATTCAATTTTTTAAAAACAACAACCAAAAAAGCAGTTGTTAAACAGTAAGATCAGTAAGTGTTTTTGGGTGCTGTTTAGGTATGTGAGGGTTATTACCACAGATCATAAATATGTCTAAATGGTCAATACAATTCTTTGGTCTAAGTGAAGAAAAATGCCACAAAAAGAAATAATACGGGGGAGAAAATTGAAGCATTATCAGGAGAATCCACAGAGAAGGACTCCATTGTTCCAGGACAGGAAGTATTTTGCAACCAGAGATTTGTACACATCATAGATAGAGTAGCATTTAGAAATATGCAGTTGCTTCCTTTACTAAATATAAGATTGCTACTTCATGTCTGCCAGTAATTGAATTTGTCACGATTACGCATAGCTGAATTTGCAAATCTTTCAGATTCCAAGTTGCATTAAAAAACGAGACAAAGACTGAGCAACTGGGTCTGATGTAGGAAAAATCAGGTGGGTGGTCAGTGTGGCTTGACATGGTGTATTTTAGATCAGGGAGCAAAAAAATGTTTCTAAGCCCAGGATCCACCCCCAAAGCCACTGCACATGATTCCTATCATAAGGCCGCAGGGAAAGCAGATAGTGATAGTGGCAGAGGAGGAGGAGAAAGAGGAGGAGGAGGAGAGAGAGAGAGAGAGAGAGGACAGTGCACTTAATCGCAGACACTGACACACCACACACCCACACACAATTTCTCACATACGCCGCATACACATCGGAGCACCTGCTTTATAACCACTCTGTGTGTGGATCAGTCTGTGAATGGCTCTCACTGCCAAGATGCCTTCCTGTGGCTGGTTGCTGGCTCTGTCTCTGGCAGCACTAACAGGTAAAACGTTGCTCTTTATTTTCACTGCTATGCAAGTCTGTTTTGTTTTTTTTTTCTTATTGTGCCTCTTTGGCTACTTTTATTTAACAAGTCACTATTTGCTTTGTGTGTTAGAATGACAGAAGCTGTGAAATGCAGTAAAAAAGATCAATAGTGCTGTCTAATTTGCAATTAAAATGACTTTCAAGATGTATGAAAAATAAACATGTAATCTGATTCACAGCTGATTTATTGAAGTGCACGGGAAGTAACCGTCTGATCTTTTTCTTGCCGTAAAATCTTCACAGAAGCAGATATCTGCTCTGATACCCGCTTGCATTTCTTGTGTTTTAACTGATTATCTGTAAACACTGAGATAATCCGAAATAAATGAAATACACTGGCTTATTTTCACAGGTTACATTTGATCTTGCTGAGGAAAACACACAGGCATTATGTAGGTGTATATGTAGTTTGCATTCAGTTTAGCTGACTCGATTACATTTTTGAAGTTCTGTACTCAATTCCTTCTGCAGTTAAATGGAACAGATCTATTGTCAGTGTTACCAGGAATGCATGTGCTTTACCTGCTTTTATAAGCCAAAGAGGCTGTGGAGAGGCTTTACTGGAGTTAAGCTTCCACTTACTGTGACTGATGTCCTCTTTGTCTTGATGGGGTCTTTATTGACAGCAGGGTTTTCTCAATGTCCTTTTACTCTAACTGACAAGTGTTCCTTTTAAAGCCTGAACTCAGATGTGGATGGATTGGGAAGATTTCTTGAATAGGTGTGGGTAGTGGCAACAAAAACATCATACTTTTATATTTTGCCTGAATATGAATATAGAGTATGTATCTCTACTGTATGAAAATGGAATTTACAGTGCCTGCAAAAAAGCTCCACAACCACTTTTATAGCACATAGACAGAAAAACAGTCTCACTATAAACAGGCCTAAAGGTTCATTGTATGATATTTAGTGATGTCCACTGCTTTGCCTTCACCTTGACCTACAGTGGCTGCTAAAAATGCATAAGTCCCTTGTTAGAGCCAGTGTTTTTGTCCATTCTGGACTTTGTATTTAGTGGGGTATTAACTCTTGTGTGTGTATGTGTATATGTGTGTATATGTGTGTATATATATATATATATATATATATATATATATATTAGTCTACTGTGCCCTACTGTAGCTGATGCAACATAGTGACCTCTGAAAACAGTGACCTGCTGCATCTGCACAACTGAACAGCCCATTCCAACCGAAACACTGCAGTCCATATGATTATACCCTGTAAAACCATGTCTAAATCCACATAGCAAACTTACACACTGGACCTTTATCTGCACTCACCAGCTTAATGTTTCAAATTCTGCTTTTAAACATTCAATATACTAAATTATATATTAAATTATAAATTATACAATTTCAATACAGCAGTAACTTTGATAGTGAAGTGAAGATATGATAAGATGCACTACAAAAACAGAGCAGCTCCTTCAAAGACATCTGACTCAGAAACTACTATCATAAATTGAATGTGTTATTTTCCAGCATCTCTCATCACCACATGCTTCTCTTATCAGGAAACATAGTTGCTGCAAAGGAGCAAACTGAAAGAAACTGCTCTCTTACACCGCCAGTAAGTGCACCTTTTTTAAAGCCGCTACTATTCAGCTTTAAGACAGATTTTATTTACCTCCAGCAGTAGAAATGAAAAAGCATGCCATAAAAACATGTTGCATGGGTTTTACACAGTTACTGCTTGATGATTACCTTATGCTCACAGTTAATGATTACAGTGAGATACAGAAAGTGATAAATCAGCAGTTTTGTTGGATTGAATGAAGGCTTGTCACACACTTTGTCTCTCTCTCATTTGTGTTTTAGTACATTCCCAGTACAGCTGTAGACACCACTCTTCGGCTGCGGGAGCTACGGGGAAAGATGCTCCCGCTGAATATTTCTGCATACATTATCCCTAGCACAGACGCTCACCTGGTACATCTGCTGTCCATCATAATTAATTCATCAGGGTTTTAAACATGTCATAGACAGTGTGTGGGAGATGCTAAATACTAAATAAATCATAATAATACGTATAATAATAATAAATCATGTTTCCCTGTCAGAGTGAATATATCGCACCACGTGATAGCAGATTGGCCTTCATGACCGGCTTTACAGGCTCTGCAGGTACCACCCTTTTTCTGCCTCTTTCTCTCCCTCTTTCTCATCTTTGTTGACCTCTTCTTCTTCCTCCTCCTCCTCCTCTTCCTCCCCATGACTCAACTCCCCATACGCACCATCCGTGGTCCTGAAACTCCTCTACTTTCATCCCACATCCTCGCTGTGCTCTGCTCTGCTCCTCGTTCATCTTGTTTCACCACTTTTGCTCGCTGCATCGCTGCATCCTCTCATTCATCAGTAGCCCCCCTCCCTTTTTTTTTTTTTTTTTTTGCAAAGGAAAATTACCACTAAATCATGAAACGTCTTTCCAAGCAATGATAGCGAACAGAGATGATGATTATAGTATTCTTGTCCTTTGTTTTTTTCTGAGGTACAAGCATAAATGGAAGAATACAGTTTATAACTCATTTTTTTAACAGAGCTAGTCATATATCTACAGGCCTTCATTATGGATTCCTTTTGGGGATGGACAAAAGCCATTAAACCTGATTATATTTGATTAAATTGACTGTACACCAGTGGAATGACAATACTCAAGATTACAAACCCTGCTTGTGTATCCACCCCACATCCCCAGGTTGCCATCGCTTCATAACCTTTCTGTTTCATGCATACATTTTTTCTGTATTAGCTGGCCAATCACGCTTTGTTCCAAGTCAGCTCTGACATTTATAGCCGTTTGTAATTCACTGTCGCTACTGCCCTCTCCATAATGCCGACTGCCATCCTGTTGCTGCAGGCACTGCTGTAGTCACTCAGACCAAGGCCGCAATGTGGACAGACAGCCGCTACTGGGTCCAGGCTGAGAGACAGATGGACTGCAACTGGGCACTGGAAAAAGATGGTGGGGCTTCATTTTGTTTTTGCTTGTTATGACAACGCACAGCAAATTGATCCTGTTGAATATTTGTGATCAAGCCTAAAAATATCCAGAGAAATGTTGGACTGATAATAACAGGAATTATATGATAAAAATAGTTCACAAACAGCTGAAGTCAGTTGTTCTTTTGTCTTTGAGAGGCAGCTGTAACACGGTACATATGCAAATTTTCACACATTTACAAAAGACAAAGCAGCTTCTGTTGAGTTCAAATGTCAGTTTGTTTTATAATCAAGAACATCCACAGCTAAAAGGACCGCCATTCTGGAGAAGAAACTAAATGAGATAAAGAACATGATCCAGACGTGCACAGTAAAATACCAGCAAACCAAGACACGTTTTAATGATGTGGCAGCATGTTTTCACTAAAAGAAGTTGCTAGAAATGTTTGAAATATTAACCAAAGTAGAAGTACAGGTACTCATATAAAAAAAAAAAAAAAAAGACTGGGAGAAGTACACTGAGCAAAAATATAAATGCACCATGTGACACTTTAAATTTTGATAGAATTAGTTGTTGCACAATATATTAAATCACACACAATTTAATATGTTGATCAGTGTGATCCAGATTACTGTCTGTTAGAACACGACAGTGGCATCTGGCATTCAGGGACATTCTTGTGGCCATGGTGGGGGCCACTTGAAAGAAATCACAACTCAATATCTTGTGTGTCCACCATTGGCTTCCTGTAGAATGACACATCATCTTCTCATTGAGCTGACACTATTGTCAATTGTGGCCGGTGGAATGTTATTCCACTCTTCTGGGATGTTATCCAGAACCATTCCTGCATGATTTGCGACATCTGTGGCATGGTGACATCTGAGGAAGTGGGACATTTTGAGGTGTCCTGTTAAGTATAAGAAGTGACTGAATACTATTGAATGCAGTTTGAGCTGCAGTTGTGGGTGGAATCACTCGATTATTGAGCAAGTGCTCACTCACAGAGACAGACACAAAGTTTGTTTACAAATCAAGAGAATTAATCATGTTTTACAATGATAAGACATCATGAGCTCACTTTGCGCAGTGCGCCTTGTGTTACTAAAATATTGTACATGGTGTGTTTATATTTTTATACATATTCAACGTAGTAAAAAAAAATACAAGCTCTGAAATTTAGGTCCCATTAGGTCATTTTGATCAGCAAAACTTAACTGAAGCTGACATTCTATTATCCTAACTTCAAATAAAATTAAAAAATACTAGAAATTTGAACATGAACTTCTCTGCAAGGTTCTGTTTTCACTGTTAGTAGTGAACATTGTGATGCCTTCTCTCTATGTACCATCTCTCTTTCATGTCTGTTTTGTCACGTTACAACTGATTTGTCATTTTCATCTTGTTGCATATTTCATGTGTGGAATCACCAGGGGATTGTTGTTGGTATGTTACTGCCCTTTCATTTTACTTTGAAGTTTGTCTTGATGCTGGGAAACAGTCAAATGATGCACAATGAAGCAGATCTATAATTGCTGTCAAATGCAGATGACTAGATTTGAAACTGTAAAGGGTAGAAAATAAAAAAGCAGAAGAAAAATAAACCTGAAAACGCTACATGAATACACGAACAAAGTACTTGTTCTTAGTTACTTGCCACCTTTGTTTATTATGAAGCAATTAGAGTTACTTTTATTGACTAAACCCAACGAATCATTTCGAATACAATACTTCATGCGTTATCACAGTAGTCGCTAGAGACAGGAATTATGTGTGTGTGCTGTCAGCTTCTCTAAAGTCATTAATAACTCTACAATCAATGTGTCATGTGTGATTTTCCTCAGTGTCTGTCGCCAGCATCGTAGACTGGCTCCTCGCCGAGGTCCCGCACGGTGGACAGATCGGTTTTGATCCCTTCCTTTTTTCTGTCAGTAAGTCTACCTCGCTCTCTCCATCCCTCCTGTCAGTCGAAGTTAGCGTCAATACGGCGCTCACCCAAGCAGATGGAGAATTATCGATGGGGCCTCCAGACGCCATGCAGACTGTTTACTTGTGATTGATTCAGTTCAGTGCGTGTAATGATCTGTAATTTCCTCCATTAGGAAAACACACAGAGTATGAAGTCAATCTGGAGTCGAGCAATCGCACCCTCAAGTCCATCCCCAATAACCTGGTGGATGAAGTGTGGAAGGACAGGCCTCCGATCCAGCCCTACAACCTCACCCGCCTGCCTGACAGAGTCATACGTAGGTTTCTGTTTGCATGAAGTGTATGCACACATTGAGTATAGTCTGCTGGTCTGCGACTGTGGTGCCCTTTATCTATGTGCTGATCAACACGTGCAAACTGGACAGAAAGTAAAACGCCATAAACAGCCTGTTCCATGTTTTTATGGCTGGGTAACAGTGAATACTAACTGAGAGGTAAAGGAAGCTGCCTGGATGTCTGAGGGCCTTTTGAGTCTTTATGGTTGTGGAATAGATAAATGGAACAAATGGAGGGCATCATAAACCAAATGTGTGTATCTGTGATTTGTCTATAATCTGGTAAAAGCATCTGGCTCTTTTTGGGGTTTTTTTTAGAAGCACTCTCTTATTAATGCTGTCTCACATCTTGAATACAAAAGCTCATTCTCATGTTTGGCGGTCGGGTAAGATCAATTAAGTGATGAGTATTTTGCAGATGACAGGAAAGTCAAAGAAAAGAGGCGAGTAACTGGAATAGCACTCACTGTGTTAGAAAGACACTGCTTTTCACATCCTTAATGGAAATTGTGATTTAGATACATGATAAGATGCCAAGTCAAAGTGTGCTTTGTCAAGCTGGCATAAATAAAAGCATGTATCTCCACAGAAAGGTCCTGGCAGATGAAAGTAGCGCACATTCGAAATCAGATGACGGACAATCCCTACGACTCCACAGCTCTGCTGCTGTCAGCGCTGGATGAAACTGCCTGTAAGTTTATCTACAAAGGAACCTGTTCAAGCACATTTAAACACATGACATTTATGTATCTGCTCATTCTGGATGACCAAATGCACTGAAAGTGGGATTAATATTATTATGAAATTTGATGCTGTAATAGATTTTCCTTTCTTTATAATCTTTAGATAACCTCAAAATTAATTAGATTTAACTCAAGCTGAGTACTACAACCTAATAATAATTGAAATACAATGGATACAGTATTGTTTCTTTTTTTTCTTCTTTTTTTATAATCTCACTTCCTATGATTTCACCTCAATCAACACTAGATTTACAGAAAGAAAATAAAACAAACCAATGAACAGAAAGACAGTCATATGACAGAAGCTATAATAAACTGTAATCTAAAACATTTTACAACAAGGACATAAAAGAGATGACATGTACAGAGATGTTTTAAGAGGAAGCAAGACTGGATGGATGGATGGATGGATGGATGGATGGATGGATGGATGGATGGATGGATGGATGGATGGATGGATGGATGGATGGTTGGATGGATGGATGGATGGATGGATGGATGGATGGATGGATGGATGGATGGAGTTGTCATCTATGTTTCTCTGATTTAAGTTTATTTGTTCAGTGTTTTTATTACACATTGAATCATACAGTCATCACTGTTTATACCCAGTCCCATGAACATTCCCACCCTTTTGCACCATAAAAAGAAGATGATTAATTAAAAATAATAATAACAATAATAATAATAGATAAATCCATAAATAAAAATATAAAAATAAATAAGACACTCTGATATTAGTAATGGGCTAGTCCTCTGGAATAAGTGAGGGATCTACCTCTTTTTTGTGATTCTGAAGAGGTTGTCATTTACTGAAAAACTTATTGGCACATCCTCTTATAGAATATCTTTTTTTTTATGTTAAATAATGTAAAATATCCAGAAACCAAGATTTAAATGTTGGAGGTCGTTCATCTTTCCATTTAAGTAGTATTGGTCTACGAGCTAGAAGAGAGGTAAAGGCAATCATTTTTTTTTATATATATTTTTGATTAAAATGAAAAGAATGTGATGTAATGCCAGATATTGCAATTGTTGCTGCTTTAAGCTCATTTAGTCATTCATTTTGTTAATGATTTCAATAACAAGCTGAGAAAAAAATCTTGTCCGTTAATCCTGAAATAAGAGAACCTCTCATTTTTGGTCTCATTTGCTCACCAGCAGGTTTTCTTCAAAAAACATCTGAGTGTCTGCACCTCCTTCCTTGTGCTGTTGGAAGGACGTTATCTGCATTCATACATATGATGAATAGCTGATACAAACCACAGATACATCATGAACCCCACACATTCATTATAAAGTATAAGAGGAAGATAATCTTCAGTGTTATTGTATTTTAAATTAGCCTGTCAGCTTACTATCAACTCTATCGTCCTGATGTGATTCATTTGTACTGTGATCTCTGCCCTCATATGCACATGTTATTCATCATAGATTCACTCTCAACTCTGCCATTTCATTAACTTTACAAGTGTAATTTTTAGGCTAATAAGACACTTTGACATATGACATTGACATGTACATATTTAGACAGGTATTCGCTCATCAGAACAATTAAGTGCATGACAAGCGTAATTCGTATGAAATAATAAATGACACTTTACTGTAGATAAATGATCAATTTATAATCATCTCTGTCATGATGTTCAGATGCATATAAATTTGATCAAGTTTTGCAGGAGGATGTAAATATTTTCAGTGCAGGTAAATGTTGGAAATTAGTTTGGACTTACACAAGGCTACCTTCTGCTGATTTATATGTAAAATACAAACCCATAATGCATTCAGATTTACCAAGAGCCTATTTTAACTGCTGATTATTGAAATAATGGCACCTATTATATGCATTTCAATGAGCCTTTTTCTGTGTGAGTGTTCTGTTCCAGTCATTTTAAGTTATAAATGAAAAAATATAATCCATTAAACTAAATGGGATGTGAAGGATAACGTTTAGTGGGACCCCTGACCCCATGACAAAAAGCAGCACATCTGACATGAAACTGAATGAAACCTGGTACTTAATTAATGCACTAAGTCTTATATTGTCTGAACAGGTTAAAGACATTTTAAAGAGGTCAGACAAAATCCGACCTGTTTAGTTTATAAATGCTGTTTTTTCCCTGAAACTTTTGTTTTTAGTGTTGTACACCCTTCACATATACTGAATGTATCTTGATACAGAGTCTGAAAAATGCACATATGTGGCTATTAGCACTTTACTAAACCAACACACCTTATGGTGGACTAAGAGTTTTGCACAGTATTGTACATTGCAAAGCTCACAGGAAGAATGACAGATTTATAAAGCCTCTGTTCACTGAAATCTGATTTCAGAATTAGCTTGTCTTGTAAATGACAGGAACATGTGGAAAGTCACGTACATGCAGTCATTAAATGCAAATGTCACTTCTCGGCTCAGGCTGATATAACAGATGATGCAAATGAACGTGTGAGCTGCTGATGCCGACACTCAGGGGTGGTGTGTATTTCCGTTTTGTATAGGGCTGTTCAATATGCGTGGCAGTGACATCCCGTACAATCCCTTTTTCTACTCCTACACACTCCTGACGATGGATGAGATCTGGTAAGTCCATCTTTCAGGGATTACATGTGAACACGAGGGAGTCTATTCTAATATTCCTCCTCCATCTTAATCCTATTATTTTCTTTTTACATTTCTATTCCAAATGACTGTGACTCCACAGGCTCTTTCTACACACAGAGAGAGTGACTGATGAATTAAAGGTGTACCTGAACGCCTCCTGTAATGGACCCCTCTGTGTGCAGCTGAAAAGTTACGACACTATCTTACAAGAACTAAGGACGTTTGTGGCCAAGCCTGGATGCAAAGTATGGATCGGTACTGAATACACAAACTATGCAGCTGTTGAGGTCATTACACAGGTAAGCAGCTCCAGAATCTACCCCTTTTCACACTGGAGATGTTTTTATTTCTGGATATTTCATAATTTGTCCTTTTGTGTCCTGTTTGTGTTATATTGTAATTTCTGTTCACACATACTGTGTTTTTGTGTAAAGATTTTCGTTGGTGTTTTCATCATTGTTATTTGACCAAAAAATATGAATTTGCATAATTATAGATCAATGTAAAATGCAAAACAAATCTGCTCATTGATGAAATCAACGTGCAATCATAATTTTTTGAATAACAGAGAAACCCTGCTGTTAAAAGGCCTATTTACAGAAAAAAACCAAACAGTCTCATCAGGCTGATGTATCTTTGCCCTACAGAGCAGTACAGAATACTCAACTGACATTTTTTGTTTTTTGTTTTTTCCCTACACTTTGTGTGCTGCAGCTCAGTCTCATAATTGTAGAGGAACACCTGGACACTGTGTTATTGTTTTGTGTTCTTGTATTTTGTATTCTTGATTCAGATCATATTTTCAGACTTTTTGGACCATATTGCAGGTAAAGTCATTTCCTTTAAAAGCCACATTAAAAATGTTTAACATTTTAATGTTATCATGGGTCGTAGTGATTATTATCACCCAGTTCAGTGATACTCTGTCGTCTTATTCATTCTACATGTGAACATGAGTTTTCCTGGATTCACTTATATCATTGCAACTTCTCCCCCGAAACATAACTAGCAAAGTGATAATGATATTTATTAAATTCTAAGTTGTTTTTACAGATAAAAGCATTGAGATGCATTGAATTCAGATGTTTCATTGCTAACATGGGACTGGGCAACAAAATGACAACGACAAATGTCCTAAAATTTTTAGATTACAATAAATCCTCAATAAATGTCTTTATTTAGTCTTTAGGGTTATTTCTATGTGCAATATGATACTAAATCTTCACTAAATATCCAGTGTTGATATTTTTCTTGCATTGTAATTGTTTTAATGTTGTACATCTAGATTTCTGAAGTCAAATGAGGCTGCAAGATTTGCCCCAGAATATACTATAAGGTTTCTACATGTTAAGATGTTATGGAATACATATATTAGGAAAAAATGATATTATTTCTTTTCTTCGTGCAGGAAAAACTGTTTACAAGCTCTTACTCCCCTGTGCTGCTGACTAAAGCAGTGAAGGATGAGACAGAACATCGAGTCCTGAAGGATGCACACGTATGTGACCTGTACATAGATACAAATACTCACCAGCATGCATGTAGATAAAACACTTGCAGGGCTCTTACACCGTATGGAAAACTGTTGTTGTCTTCTTCTGATTTCTAAAATATAGAATTCAGACAAAATAATTAATCATCCAAGCAGTTGCAAGTTTTCCACAATATTTGATGTGTGGAGCCAAAATGTTTAATACTCTGTGAGAGTGTAGGTCACACTGAGCTTGATGTCACTGAAAGCAAGGCAGAAAATATGGCATGCGACTGCTTGTACACGCCTACACAGAGCTGCCCCTGCGACTCGAACACGTCTAGATTTCTATGTAGGAGTGTGGACTAAACGACTACAGTGGGAGAATCCAAGTTTCCCAAAAGCTGGCACAAGAACCCCAAATATAAAGCCAGATTGGTGGAGGATCCAAAGCAAGAATCCAACTTTGAAAAATTGTTCAACCTCTACAAGAAAGAGTGTGTAGCAAGTGTTTTAGCCACATGTAAGAGCAAAAGCACTGGCAGCCTCCTCAGCACCCACAGTCAATAACACTTTGGCCCAAAACACTCACTCCAAATAAATTAACCAGTGAAACCAGATTTAAAAAAAAAAAAAAAACAGGAAACATAGGTGATGATTTGTTAATTGTCTTACCGTTTGCCACCCTGCAGCTCTCTGGTGTTAAAAAAAATAATAATAATAATTCCAGTCTATGCACATCTTGATGAATCTGCTCCAAGACTTAAAGACCTGTCCTTCTAGGTTTCATTAAAACAGTTTGATAGTTTTTGCATAATCCTGTTGACAGTCAGACAAACAAATCACAGCCACCTTGGCAGAAATGAAAAAACATATAACCTTTTAAATCCATTTATTTACCTGATGATAATAATCCATCAAAATCTACTGAGAAGTCAGGAGCCAGTTTTCACAAAGTTCAGTCTAGATCAGAATGATGCACATGTATAAATCTCTTGTTTTATCAAGTGACATTGGACTAGATCAACCTAATCCAGATACCAACTATTCAAGGTGACCACATCTAGATTTCCAGGACTTGAAACACAACTGCTTGTCACTATGTAGTCCATGGGTAACTATGTGTAACGAAGAATAGTGCACAACATGGGAGACAGGCTGGGCTACTTCAAGTGTTTTTATTTGAAGAGATCAAAAACAGAATAACAACAACAACAACAATAATAATAAAACCTCAATTTTCAGTCACAGTTGGACAAGCAGATGAAGACAAATATAGAAACTATTGTTAATTATTGTGTTTTATATCGACTGCTGTTTTAGGAGCAAGATCTTTTTTTTTTTTTTTTTTTTTACGGTCCTGAGGTTTGATATGTAGTCTAATGTCTTCATGTGCTTATCACTGTACAAGTCAAAAATCAGGTGTAAAACGTGTATATATACTCAAAGAATGTGTATTCTGCACAGAAAAACAAGTCAGTGTTCAGGCCTGGATGAGCTGGATTTGACGTGTGAGCTTAAATTCTGCTGTCATCGTCTGAGCCGACAATCCTGTCTGACCATCTTGAGTAGCGTCTGTTCTCTTTGTTTACAAAGATCACAAAGCGATACCCACATCACTGTCAGGAAAGATGCCATGGCTGACGCAAGCATGGCACAGCGTGGCCATCAATCTGCTTCAGTCTAGTCTGAGCACCAGAACCTGGATCCTGAGGGCTAAAAATCTGTCTTGGATCAGCTAGAACCAGGTCAACCAGTCTATATGAAGTGTGTAAAGCCAAAGATGAAACGCTGACATTACATCTGCTCACAAGGAGAAGGATTATGGTCGTTACTGACAGGAATGGAGGTCATTATGATTCGTCTGTTCAGAAATTTCCATCCATCCACCCATTTTCTCAACTGCTTAGTCCTTTTGAGGGTCCCATGGGGGCTATAGCCTATCCTGGCTACTGACAGATGAAGGTGGGGATGACCCTGGAAGTTATTAGATATTTGGCAGAATTTGAGAAAACATAAACTTAACACTTACTTGTTTCATGTGCGAATAATAGAAATAATTAGGGCTAATCACAGCTTTTCTGACACGCTTCATAAACCACTCTATTAACTCAATGCCTACACCTTTCTGTCCACTGACTATGTAACAAAATAGCTGGTGTGTTTTTAAGTTATTTTACCACATATTAGATCCGTGTTTCCCATCCAGTGTGCCGTGTGACATTAGTGTGCCGTGAGAAGTCATCAGGTGTGCCGTGGAAAATGATCCAATTTCACCTGATTGGTTCAGTAAGCAAACAGTGTGATATAGATACATACGACTCCACACACCAATGATTCACTCTACTGTAGTCTACGGTTTCCCTTTGCAAAATAAAAGTGAAAGTGAACCGGTGCGTTCTGTTAAAGCCTCTCTCACCAGTGATCCATGGATTAGTGAGTTACCCACAAATCCAAGGTATCAGGTTGGGGCAGGGGGGATATGCCTCCCATACTGTTATACAACGGACCTCATACTGGGGTCTGTCCGAGGGGTCCCTGACTCACTCCTTTCAGCTTTCAAGTTCCAAACGGCCCATGCAGCCCCCCTAAAAAAGAGAGAGACTCAGAGCTGTTGAGGAAGAGGCCTGTGTCTTCAAGTCCTACAAGAGTATCAGCTTGTGTTCAACTAAACAGGCCCAGGTTTCACACTGAATAAGTAAATTGAGGCTAGATTATATATTATATTTCAATAAATTTAATTTTTTTTATTTGGTAGTGTGCCTTTTTCTAATGGCAAATATGTGCCGTGGCTCAAAAAAGGTTGGGAAATGCTGTATTAGATGATGAACTTGCATTGAATTACACTTTAAGTTACATTTTGTTCCTTAAACTATTCTGGTTCCTCCCTTTTAAATGGAATCTAGATTATCTTTGTTATCCTATTCAATTATCACACCTTTGGACAATACATGCTTAAGTTTTAGATCCAAACCAACATTGAATTACATGCTTCAGTTAAACTTAACCCATAAAGACCCGCTGCTACTTTTGTGGCAGCTCCCAAATGAATTTTTTCTTCCATATTTAACCTTTCTTATGTAATTTATCACCATTGATTGTAATTTTATGTGTCTTATTTCAGATTTTTTTCAGAGTAAATCATGTATTTTCCTATATTTAATTTATTGATCATGTAGATATTCATTAATGCTCATTGTAAAGTTGAGAGTTTTTATGTCAAAAACAGAGAAACTCAAGAAATTGTGACTTTTTAGCTAAGATATCACTAACTGGACTTAAAAATAAGTGTCATTTATCAAACCCCAATGGTTTTACTGATGAATCAATGTTATAGAAGGTGATAGGGTTTCTACATTCACTCTGGAGCGTCTGAACATCCAAATAGGTCATATCTGATGACCATGAAAAAATGACAAAAGGAATTTTACACCAATTATTTTCATGTATTGATAGGATTAGTGGGTCAGATGTTATTAAATATTTTTAGTCAGTATATGGTGGAGGTTTGGGTCTTTATGGGTTAAAAAACAAATGTTCAAGATTTTCTACAATTCGGTTAAAATACAGTGAGATTTTAGAATCTAGTACAGAATTTTGAAGTGAAAATATATGGGAACCATGCATGTGTAATTATTTATGTTCTGTGTTTATTTATTATTTGCCAAGTAGATTTCATACATTTATCATCTGAGGCATTCATTAATCATCCAGGCTGACATTTATAAATGTTTGTCATTGAACGCTTGAACACTTGACTGAACACTTGCACTGATACATTTATTTCTCTGTCCAAAGTCGTCCTAAGATTCCATCAGTGTGTGTTTGTTGTGTGAGTGATGCTTCAGTCAGTGACTCACTGTGTCTCTGTAGGTGAGAGATGCAGTGGCAGTCGTCCAGCTGCTGATGTGGCTGGAAAAGGCTGTGCCCAAAGGAATGGAGACTGAGCTGACTGCTGCACGTTATGTCGATAAGTGTCGGAGGTGAGTGTTCACAACAAAATGGAGGAGCCCTGGCCTGCAGTACAGTATCTGCTCAACACATATATGTAGAGCTTGAAAACACAGGAATGTAACTTCATTCATTTTATGGAAAGGTTTTTTTGTTTAGTTAAAAAAAAAAGTAAAAAAAAAAAAAAAGAGTAAAAGCAAGAAATCAGTTACATATGTACCCCTTAACAGCATGAATCACAGAAAAGTAACAAAATACCTTCAATATAAATATACATTTATATCAACACATGATACACAGTTTGAAAAGAGACAGAAAGGAGCAAAAGCTTATCTAATTTTACACTTTCTTTACACTGTAAAAAAAAAAAAAAAAAAAAAAAAAAAAAGTAGCTGTGGTTACCAGAGCAATGATATAAAAAAACACATCAAACATATTTATGGAGTAACATGAAGATTTAACATTTTAGACAGACTGCATTTATATCACACATTTCTACACCTTGATGGTGCCCATAGTACTTGACAAAGCCACCAGGTCCTACTGGGAGCAAATTACAGTTCAACGCCTCGCGAAGACACTGGGAACAGTCAGAGCCAGGATTCAAACTACAGACCCTCTGGTCACTGGACATCCCACTCTACCAACTGAGCCATAGCCACCTGTTAATTTACATGTTTAAAATGTTAAATTGTTAAATGTTTACTTTTTTTAAATAAGTTTTTTTATTTCAACATTGTGGCACCACATTGTTTTTCAATGTACAGTTTTATTTTCTCAGAACAATAGTAACATCATTTCTACATACAAATCTGGTTTTGTTAACATACTCTTCCTGTCAAAATTACAGCTATATTTGATTTCATTTGATTTAACACAAAAATCTTTTCAAATAAACAACTGTGCATTGTATTTTCATTTACAGTTTTTTTATGTTGTAATTTTACAACTTTTTGGTGTTAACTCTATGGTCATTTTATACGTGCACTTTCAGTGTCCAGTTCTAAACCGAGTAAATTTCCTTCAAGGGTTATCATGTTAAAATTGATAACAATAAAAAAACTAGTCATAGCACCTTTGTATCACCATTGTACAACCATTCTGCCAGGAAATAGAAAATAAACAAATTGAGAGTAAACTATGCAGGATATAATACGTACAGTAAACCCCAAAGTTCATATAAACTCATCAAAAATATATGGAATTACACAAACAATAATATGAAAGTGGTATGATTACTCAGTATATTTATATGAGTCCATTTATGTTTGCTTGTACTATCTTTTAAATAGCATTTGCATATTTACATATACAGAAGGTCATGTAAATATTTTACCTCTCCACAGTAAACAGATGGACAGCAGTGGACCAAGCTTTGAGACCATCTCTGCATCTGGACCCAATGCTGCTCTTGCTCATTACAGGTATATCTTATGTTTTTGTTCTTTCCAATGTCACTGTTTCTTTTAATCCCACTAAGGTAACACTATTGCACTTATGCAAATCATGTGCGGCCCAGTACATCCCATATAGAATTATGCCATTCCATAGTAGTCCAGGTTTGATTCCATCCTGAGGCCATTTGCTTCACATTATTATCATACTCCATCTCCCCCATCATTTCCTGTCTGTCTAATCCATGTGTTAAATAAAATCATACAAGCCAGAAAATGACTCTCATAAGAAATGCAAATCATATGTTTAACACGTGAATAAGAGTTAAATCCATGTACAGTATGTTGCCGTTCTGGATAAAAGTTACAATATTGAAGATTTCCATTTAAATAGATATGTCAGTTCATTTTCTGTCAAATAAATTAACACAACGGTGACTGAGCTTATGACCCACCGACAGTGTTATATGAAAATCCTTGAATTTACATTTTTATGATCTGGGTGCCTGCAGTGACATTCCCCTGGAAAAAAAAAAAGCTGTGAACAATAGTGACGTGTGCTCTTTCACCGTAGTGACAGCCACCTTTCAATGTATGTATTAATATAAAACCTGAACACACACAGAGTGGGAGGACAAACACATGGAAACCTTTGATTGTGTGTTCACTCGCCTTACACTTATGCATGTGCACGAATAAAGCTGAAATCAAATTGTACCAACAAAAGATATAGCGATCCGACAAATCCATTATTCCTACAGTTAAAATCGTTGAAATTTCAAGAACTAGTAGATTACAGTATTCTGCTAATTATGCTGAAAGCTCCCAAAAAATGTTGCCAATTAACATCCAGAAAAGATTTGGAAAAAGAGAAAGGAAGTATACCTTAAAAGGAAGAGACAAATCTTCTTCGTGGTTATGTTTTCTTGTTAGTGCTCATATGTTTCTAACGGTGTCATCATAACTACAATATGAAGCTCAAATTAACGTTTACTGTTTCTTGACTTTACTAAAACTAAAGGATACAATGTGGAATACAGTTTATTATTAAACTCAATGTGAAACTGTGAGCTTGTCAAATGCTGTGAATAATGAAGTTCAGTCATCAGTCTATTTACAGATTAAACACAGTTCATAGAGGAGAAAATATGGCAGATGTAGATGATGATAATAACAGGACGTATAGTAGTCTGACAATAATACTAGATAACTTGAACATTGGTTCAGGCCCGAGTTTGGACTGTGATAAAGCCCTGAGAGACTCCAGGGTGTCTGCAGATCCTTAAAGTGTCTTAAAAAGTATTAAATGTCATCATCTTAAGTTAATGCTGTAATATCCTTAAAATTGCTCTTAATTCTAAATTCAAAGGTCTTACAATTTCACCATGAGCAGGATTAAAACATAGTTTCTTCACGTCATTCTTGTTGATTTGTGTTTGATCCAAATGGATGAAAGGTTCAGTTGGAAAGAAAACATCTCAGTAGATCAGACATTTTTAAGAAGTTGTAAATTATTAATCTATGGTAAATGTTTATTAAGTATAAGATTGGTGGCCTTCATAATAAAGTTTCATTAATAATTTGCAGTGGTTAGCACTCTTGCCTCACAACAAGAAGGATTCCTCGGGACCTTTCTGTGTGGAGTTTGCATGTTCTCTCCGTGTCTGCGTGGGTTTTCTCCGGGTACTCCGGTTTCCTCCCACAATCCAAAGACATGCACTGATAGGTTAATGGG
>JAQQZY010000002.1:19192643-19222526 GCA_030068375.1 Ostorhinchus rueppellii
GGCAAGGCAAGTTTATTTGTATAGCACATTTCATGTACAGGACAATTCAAAGTGCTTTACATAAAACACAAAAGCATTGCAAAAGAGGCATAAGAAGAGAGGGTTAAAATATGGAAACATAAAAATCACAAAGAACAAACATTTTAATTAAAATAGACATTAAAATCATTAAAAAAAAATAAAAAAATAAAATAAAATAAAAACTTTAAGCTTAAAAGAAAGATTGCAGATCTAAACTTCTGAGTAAGGACTTTATTCAAATGCAGCTGAGAACAGGTGGGCCTTTGACCTGGATCTAAATAAACTCAGTGTTTCAGCTGATCTGAGGCTTTCTGGGAGTTTGTTCCAGACATGAGGAGCAGAGAAGCTGAACCCAGCTGCTCCATATGTGGTTCTGACTCTGGGAACTGACACCAGACCATACATTTTACCTATCCTAATACACACAAACACACACACAGTAGCCAGCATTAGCAATTAGCATTAGCACATAGCATATTAGGAGCAGTGAGCTGCCACCGAAGGCCCTCTGGGATCATCATCATCACCATAGTTAAGGTCACTGACAATAGAGTGAACCTATTTGTACCTGTTTTCAACACTAAAACATCCTATGTACAGTAGTGTGAAGGAAACAAACTCAACACAGAAATGATTTGATGCAACTGAGACTTAAACCTTCTTTCTGTGACAAGAGGTGCTAACCATGATACCATCACACCGCCCATGACTATGAAAAACAAACCTGCAGTTATAACGTGTCATCAAAAAAAGGCCAACAGAGAGAATGGAAGTGAAATCTTTGAGACTGCCACTTTAATGAATATTAATAATAATAATAATAATAACAAAAAGAAGGATTTAGTTAAACATTACTAGCTCTACTGTACTTTGCTGCAGCTTCAACTTTTTCTCTAATGTGTTGCAAACTGAACATGAGGAAGAGATGTATGTTTAAAAATATGACAAAACATCAAATATGTATCTGCAATAAAATAAAAATCAAACCTAATGTTAGCATCACTGCTTTCTTTTTGAATTTGTCGATCTTTTGTTATAAAAATGTTCTGAAAATGTGGCCAAGAATGTTCTTGTAATATTTCTTTAAGTTCCCCAAATATTCCAGGATAACGTTCTCTCAAAACATTCTACAAATATTTGGTGGTATTATTCTGGTGACAACATTGTTAGAATATTATGCCTTAATATTCTTAAAAATGTTCTGAGCGGGGAGTTTTCTTTACGTTTCCTGAATGATCTTGGATTATACGCTCTTCAAACATTCTTAAAATGTTCTTTAAATATTACATGAAAGCATTTTCTTGAAACCTTTAACAGAACTTATGGGGAATATTATCTGCTAGATGGAATGGACAGACAACAAACTGTCACCGTGTGTAAAATAAATGTTCGATAAAGCTTTGGAAACAATACACAGATCTTGAACATGTGTATTTATTTGTGACTATGCTTTTCATCCCCTTTGATGCATTGTCATTTATTGTCCTTTCTCTCCAGCTCCGGTGGTTGAACACATACTATGAGACCATTCGGAGGGTGTTGGGTCCTGAGTTGGACAAACAGGGGCTGCGAGAGGAGAAGGAGTGGATGCTGAGAAACACCGAACCCTTCTCCAGGCCTGACTCCGGATCAGCACAGCTCTTTTCCTCCTCTCTGACTCTCATCACTGTGGCCGTCGCTCTCCTCCAAAACACTGTCTGAGCCAATCCTGTCTCCTTTCACAGCAGCCGCTATGCACTCTGACACCGACGCACCCATACAGAGCTGACAGATGCAGAATTATAGCATTTTTTAATTAAAGGAAATATTTTTTTAATGATTTTAATTAGGCAGGAAAATGTTGTGATTTTTGTGATTTTTTTGATCTTTTAGCCTTTAAGTTTTGAAACTGGACATTTTTATGGCCGGCTGATATTTACATTTTATTAAAGTGACAATCTTCTAAAGACTTTATTTGCTGTCAGATGTGTTGTTTGTTCCCGTAGCAGTGCATTTTCACAACAGTGGCATTAAACTGCGTCATGATATGAGTTCAGTTCAGTTCCAGATCCCTGGACTCATGAGCACATCTGATGGTTGTGGTTTAATTTCTTCATCATGTGAAGACTCGATGCCAGCAGGCGGTCCTTTAACTGGAAACAGCTCGGTTGACTCATCTGAAAGGTGTGAAAGTGTCTCAAACAGTCCACCCTGATCTACACACTTTTGCACATGCTCATATCGGTATAAGTACTGTACTTTCCTCCAAGTGCTGTTACAGCTTTTATACTCTCCTCCATTACATCTCAGAGGCATATATTGTATATTTTTCTCCACTCCATTTGTTTGCCAACTTTCGTTCTATGTCAAATCAGTTTTTCATCTGCTTCCTGTTCTGTGAAAAAGACAATTGAGTGAACATTTGTGAGGAGCTCGAGTTTTCCCTCTATGAGTTGAGAAAATTCTCCTTCCTTAAGTTAAAGAAACTCTTTAAAACTCTCTCAGATTAGTTGAAAAAGTCATCACCACAAGCTGAAAACTATAAATTTTAGAAATTCACAGTTGATTCAGGCCTGCAGTGCTTCAGATGTGGTAGTATTATTGAATATTTTGCATTTCTGTGGATAAAACTACCACCAGTTTGTGAAGTAGTTAAAATGAGCTTCACCTCACACACGTACAGCAGTAAAATGTAATATTCACTTTAATTCAGTGGTAAAACAATCCAAAAACATTGCATTTAAGAGTAAAACAATGACTTAAATCATTTTGCCACATAGTGACGACTTTTTCTTTCCATGGATCAAGCAGATTTTGATAATAGCTTCATACTTTTTGTACCTTAAGGATGGCTTTGAGTGCAGAACTACAGCTTATACTGAAGTGTTTTTACTCGGTGGTTTGTCTTTACTTCAGTGCAGGATCCAAATACTTCTTCCACCACCACTGGACTGCCTCAAAAATGGCATATTCATCTATATTTGTTTTGTAATGGTGGTTTGTGGTAAAGCCTGCCCTCCAAAAAAAGAGGAACGTTTGTAAGAGATCATTGTTTTCTGTGAACAAAAGTCACTTCTGCTGTGCTTTTGGTGAAACCTTACATGCTACATGTTGATTTAACCCTTAGTTTGTGTCAACATTAACCTGGCAGAGAAGTTTAGGTATGTAAAAAGTACCATTTGCTTTTTTGTACTGGAATGAGGCTTCATCTAATCCTCAGACACAAGTATTTTAATGCAACAAAATTCATTTTCACCATTTTAGTAAATTCTAAAGGTAAAAAAAAAACATTTGAGGTGTTACTGTTCAAAAATGACCCAGCAGAGAATACCGGGTGTTGTATGCGTCACTTAAAACCTGTGGGTTGGTCTGTGGATGAAATATGGCTCAATGTGAACCACAACACACACGCGCGCGCACACACACACACACACACACACACACACACCAGCAACAGCAGTTCTAGTTTTTAACAGTTACAGGTCAGTTGGCTGTGCATCCCCCCCATTTTTAACCCCGTCTGGTCATGTCAAACATCTATCTTCCTGAGTCGAGGTCTGCTCCAGGTTTTTTCTTGTTAAAATGTGGTGGATTCTGTTGGTGTCTGTGAATTAGCAAACACAATATACATTTAAAAAAAACTTTATTTGTCCCCGAGGGGCACTTCAGTTCCAGTTAGAACTGACCAAGGTTACATTTAAACCACAGGACACACATTGTGTTACAGATAACACATAAGAACACAAGAAAAAGGGTTAAACCTGGTACATTAACAACCTGTTTCCCATGATGGACTTGATCAATTGTTACAATTTCAGTCAAGGAAATAAGACATCAGACACAGATAATAATTAAAGCTGCAAACAGCTATGGGTGGGACCTCACAGGCATGTACCGTTACAGTTATAGTTATAGTTATTAACAGTCATTAATGGTGCTACAGAGTCGTTTTGGAACCTAAGGGGTTCATTTTGGCATTTTATCAAATTTTTCACCAGACGTGACGTGCGCGCCAAATTTGTTGAGTTTTTGAGCATGTCAGGTGGTGGTTGGTTTTTTAAAAACAGCTGTTTTAACTAGGCCTTGAACCTCCATCGTCTGTGTTACAATCTGATACTTTACCAACTGAGCTAAATCTGTTTAGCTTTAACCTATTTATGATCTGATTCGCTTCATACTTTTCAGGCCCTAACATTCATAAACTGAAGGCACTGATTGGGTCTGTGATAATAGACAAACCCATATTTAGTTCCTCAGTACTGTGTCAGTAGTTACAAATTTAATTAAATTTTACTAAAGTGTGTGTGTTTTTTTTCTTTATTTTATTAAACACCTTCAGTTTCACAAAAAGTCGATGCCCACATATCCTTTTTATTTAGTTCAGTGTTGTTTTTATTCATATTTTTCTTGTCATTTTTCATTTTCTTTCAATATTGAATTTGTAAAGTGTGTGCTTCCACCTTTTTATATTTTTATGTTTTATCTTTCGTACAGTTGTTCATTTTAAATGTGTTCATGTTCTGGTCAAACATGATGTAGAAAATGAAACCCACTTAAAAGTAGATGAGTGTGTGTTTGAAGCTGTGACCTTCTGGGTGGAGGACAGTTCATGGACCATCTGAGCCTCAGAGAACTGTGGAAATCCTTCTTCTTCTTCTTCTTCTTCTTCTCCTCCTCCTCCTCCTCCTCAGGATGACTAGGGTTCGATTCCAGGGTAGGTAGGTAGGGGTGAGTGACCGAGCAAGTGAAACAACTAGCTCAACAAATCCATGCATCTATAGGAGCAGAACATTATTTCATCTGTCTAGTGTTGTGCAGGTTTTCTCTTTTTCCATAAAACCAGCTCTGACCTGAGTCCTAGACTCCACCACACCTCTGAAGGGACACTATGGGATTTGGACCAAGACATTACAGCAGATCCCTGAAGTCCTGGAAGTACAGAGGTGGTCCTCCGTGGATCCCATTTATTTGTCCCACATGTCCCACAGATGATGAATCATCCTCAGATTGGGATGCCCTTCTTTAGTCCAGATTTGGTCGGTTCTAACCACTGCAGACCAGGAACACCCAAGAAGACCTGCAGTTGTGGATCTGCTCTGACCCGGTCACCACCGTTACCATATGGACCTGCTCAGTCGTTTTTCTGCTTCTAACACATCTGCTTACAGAAATAAATGTTCACTTGCTGCCTAATATATCCAACCAAGTGAAAGGTTCCATTGTGATGAAATGATCCACATTATTACCACTTCTCCTATGGCTGATCAGTGTGTGTATATTTGATGTGCAGGAACTAGATTGTGCTTCATTGATAGTTTTTAGTACATTTCTACAGAAAGTAAGTTGGATCATTGACTAAAATCCAATGTCTGAGGTTTAATTTGTGTTCATACATTAAAATGCTTACAATAAATTATGATTTCAGCTTTGGGTGGGAGATAAATCCCTTTTCTTACTGTTTACTTGTACCTTTAAGGTCGTGGAGTTTGTTGGCATCCTTTAGTTGAGTGACAGGAAACTTAAGTAGGGCATCATCTTATCATGTGGTTTTCTACCACACCAAAATAACAAGTTTACTTCGACTTAGCGTGCACTTCACTTCCCTCTCTGCCTTTTGTGTTAATGTTTGACTTCAGACTGAGTGTATATAAAACCATGGACAGTATTGTGAGTCACTCAGGTTGTTTTGGCTGTAATAGTCCGTTTTGGATGTTTTCACAGAGCTGGTGTGTGTCGGACAGTTTATTTATCCTGTCTCCTAAACCACTGTGTTATAAAGATGTGGGATGAGCTGGACTGTCTGACCAGCTCTTTGTGATTTTTTTTTTAAAGTCGTGCTGTAGCTGCTTCTGCTGCAGCTGCAGAACTGTTACTCAGTTTCTAAATATGTCATCATTAGTCTTCCACTTCCACACTTCAGCTGCCGTGACAAATATGCGTGCGTTTCAGAGACAAAAGGCTGAAAAATCAAAAACACATTTGTTATGCTGTACATCAAAAATGACCTGTGAGCACAGAAATGGGATACAATGCAACATCTGCTGTTGCATGATGCAGTGACAGCAAATTCAGTTCATCATTCTTGTGAAGTTAAAGCTTGTCTGAGTTGATGACAGGAGAAGTGTTATATGTGTGTGTTCTTCAGTACAGCTGTCACACTCCAGCAAGAGGTGATGGGACTTAAAAAAGACTTGGTTGCATTCATTTCTTTTCTGTTTTGTTATGAGGACAGTTGAATTAGCACGTTTGGGTTTTTATAACTAAATAACAACGTTGCCTTTGTTGATACTGACTCTGGTAAATAATATTTACTTTATGGCCACATTCAGTTCATATCTGTGTTGTATGATGACTTTCTCATGAACTGTTTTGTGTCTCAGCCCAGTTTTAACCACCGCACTTACAGCACACACTGCTGAGAAATACATGAACAAACCACCAGTGTGTGTGTGTGTGTGTGTGTGTGTGCGTGTGTGTGCGTGTGAGCACTAAAAACAAGGTTTGCCTCCAGTTTCTATGTGGCCATGTGACTTCCTCTCGGCTTCTGCACTTCATTCGATTGTACAGGAGCTGCTACAGCTTTGCCTTCCTCTGCTTTATCGGACAACGTTGACAGAGACAAAAAACTCTGACCCATTAAAACCAGTTTGTTCAAGAACCATTAGGACCATAGAAGAGGAAAATGTTGAGGCGAAGGCCTTCCAACGCCTCAGAGAAGGAGCAGGTGCAGAAGAAGAAGGTAAGATGAGCTTTATTTTTTGGTTTGTTGTGGAAAGTTTAGAACAGAGAACCCTGCATATGCAAACATTTTAAGGGTCCATGTTGTGATCTGCTAATCAGAGCTGATTTTGTTTTTCTCCATCACATTCAGTTGTTTTTTTGCACATTTTTCTGATGCAGGATGTGTGCACAAGTCACCGCTCTAGATGCTCAGCAAAACATGACCACAAACACTTCGAGAACACACACAGCTTAAAGCTCAGTAAGATCCAAATGTCTAAAACAGTGTGTTTCTGAAGTCTAGTCTGACTGTTCTTAACTTATACTTTGGACCCATTTAGAAAAGTAAAGTTCCTCTATTCTGTGAGTGAATCATCTCTGCAGATGTAGTTTGAGTCAGACCTTCAGCTTTGTGGCTTCGGGTTGCGTCTCCATTTGCCACCATGAAAAACACTGTCGCCTACGCTCGACACCAGGGCCTTATTTTCCATCTTCGCGTCTCCCCCTGTGGTCTACTTCACACCTTGTCTTTGCCCTTCTTATTGTTGTCACCAGTGATCCACACATAACGTATAATTGTCACCGCGATAACCAATGCTCTATGACATGAGTCAGTGCTCTGTCATTAGCAGCTTCAGCGCAGGATTGATTTGTCGGAAGCCTTTGTGGCTTTTCAGAGCAGGGAGCTGTGACCATTAAAACAGATGTTTGCCAGAAAGATTTGCAGTAGCTTCATATTAAAGGTCACTGAACTCATGACTGTGCTGGTGTTTTAATTGTTCTGGCTCGATGCAGAAAACACAGTTAAAAGCATCTCTGCAATGATTGGCTGGCAGCAGTTGCACAAGCTGTGCCTGTTTCCTGTGGTTTCAACAAAGAATCAAGAAAGGCAGATATGGAAAATTATATCAAACATTTTCCACTGAAGCAAAAGGAAAAACTAGTGGAAATTATGCAAAAGTAGTAAAAACTATGAGGAAAAAAAAGTGAACTTTTTAAGCTTCTGCATTTGGCAGGTTATGTGTGAGTTTTTACCTACAAGAGAGTTTCAAAGCAGTCAGATTGAAACTAAAAACATGCATCTTTATGCTGGTAGATTGGATTTCATTTCAAAAAGACTTTTTAGACTTTTCATTTCAGTACAAGCTGCACTTTGGATTATTATTATTATTATTACTATTATCATTATTATTGCATGCCTGTGTATTTATATGAGTGCTGCAAGACACACAAAGAAAATATAATGCATTCAAACTAAATTATGAGATTTATTTAGAAGCTACAGTGGATTTCATAGTTTGAAAAATGAATGTACACATTTGTAAATACATACAGGACTTGTTGATTGACTACTTTGGAAACTAATGTATTAATTGACAGTAGAAGGTGTGTTTTTCTGCAGCTCCAAACTACGTTAAAATATATTCATTTACGTCTTTGTGTCTAATTTTCTTGCACATTATTTTTCACACTTATTATTATTGATCAATCTATTTATTGCAAAAGTCCCTCATGTCACCCCCTTGTTCTCCTCTCATCTGCATTTATCAATATTTTCATTAGCAGATTCGATACCATCTGCAGCAAACACATGCAGACGTTCACTGACCCAGATTGACGATGACTTTAGCTGCGATAACAGTGTGAGGGGACCCCCGAACAGTTCTGCCTTCTGAGAAATCTCACCGCAGATTCATGCCGTTCACACACTTGGGCCGATAAAAAGTGTTGTGTGAGTGTGAGATGTGAGTTATCTGTGTTGCCTTGAAAACCAAGAAGCAACCGATTGACATGTCGTTGGAGTTTATGGTGGAAGTTGAGCCTGTGTTTCCCATATGTTTCTTCTGGGTTATTGTTGATATGATTTTTTTTCTAAAACTATTTATTTAGTTTTGTTTGTATACAGACAGCAGAAACAGAGGAAAAATAAAAAAAATTAAAGTAATACAAAAGGGTGCATACAAATTACCTTTGTCTTTGACTAATGTCCATTTCCTCCATTTTTGTGCAAAGTCACCTGCTCTGACTCTCAGGTGAGAAGTCCTTTTCTCCATCACATGGATCTCCTCCATAATGTCCATCCAGTGATCCGTTTCTGGGTCATCGTTCTTCATCCAGTTCCTAGTAATGGCCTTCTTACAGGTTGTTAATATGATTTTTAATCAAATTCATGCTGTGTTTTCAGCTCACCCTGCAGAGGTCGAGCAGCTTCAAGGACTTTATGAAACACAAACCCACATCTCCTGTTGTGTCAGAGAAAGAGTTCAACTTGGAGGAGACTGTAAGTTGAATTGTTTACTTATTGTTCAACTTCAACTTTCTTTCTTTTTTTAAAAAATTTTATCTTTATTTAGGCCAACAGGTCACATGCAATGTAAGACATTCTCTTGTCTTTCTTTTTTTTTGGTTTAACTTTCAACTTTATTTATCCTTAGAAAAGAAATTTCGTGTACAGCAGCGTACACAGACACAGCACCAGCAGATACCACCACAGTTAATTACACAACACATAATGGAGCCCCTCCCTCCCCAAAACAAATGACAAAGGTGCTGTGAAACTGTACACAAGTTAACAGCTGTAATGGCCATGAGCATTAAAAGATAAATAAATAACCATATAATAAAAATGTTTAAATATCAGCCAAGTGAATTCAGATTCCTCTCAGTTAAAGCATTAAAAACACACCCAGTGGGCCTTTTTTCAGAAGTAGAAGTACATATTTGCTCTGTTTTTCTACTGGACTTCCTAAATGGCAGTTCCTGCAGCTCTGTAATCACATTGTTGATGAGCTGCTTCACCTCCAGTTTAACATACACTATCAGTACAGAAGTGATCAGTTCCTGAACTAACGCTCAACTGCACATGTGCAAATATAAACACGTCTAACTTCACAGAACTGTAACTTCCCGATACTAATAGAATAAAGACGTAGCAGAGAGGAGAGGAAGTAAGATGGAGAACAAGTGAGTGTTGCACGAAGCTCAGATGACAGAAGCACTCAGACAGGATATCCTGGGGTGAGGTATTCAAGCACAGAGCCTCAGTCTCCAGATAGAAGCACAACCTGGGTCTGAACAATGCAAAAAAAGGAAATTAGTCAGTGTTTTTTATTCGACAGTTTTTAAGAATTTACCTGAATTTCGTTTTTGTAAGATATACTACTTAATATTGAGCAAGATTTAATCAGTAAGAAGCTAAATCAGCAGATAATTGTCTGCATTTTCCAATCCAATCCTTTAACTTTATTTATAAAGCACTTTAAAACAACCACAGTGGACCAAAGTGCTGTACAGAAGACTAAAAACACAAGACAATTTAATAAAAGCATAAAAAATCAAAATCAAATAGATTAAACAAGTTAAAATATAAAACAGAACAAAATATCAATATTGCATGAGTTGAAAGGCCAAGGAGTGATTTTAAGAGAAATCTGTAGCACAATTTAAGCACAAGTTTTGTTTTTCTGTATTTTGTGCAGATGGATTTACAAAAGACAAAACAATTTGATAATATTTTTTTGCTAAATGTTCAATTTCTGTCTGAACATTTGATTATCATGCTTACAGCAATGCTTTACAATTATACCACAAACTGAATTCGAGTATTGAAATGTTTTTATTTTCTGTTTTATTTATTTAATTTACTTTTTTTTTTTTTAAAATGCTTTTATTTTGTATTGTGTTTCTAGTGTTCTGTACAGCACTTTGGTCCGCTGTGGTTGTTTTAAAGTGCTTTATAAATAAAGATCAGAAAATGCATAGTTGATAAAAGTGTTCAGAGTAACAAATAGCAGAAGAAAACAGCTACGATTATTCCTGCAAATTGACTTTAACAAGCACTGACTCTCAGACCCAAAAAGTCTGACACAACATGCATGAGTGATTTAGCTGTTTTATTTATTTGCAGTTTACATAGAGCTCACCCTCAGCGTCCTCAAACTATAAAAAGTGTCACCCAGAACATCTGCTGCAACAAACTGTGTCATAAAAATAACCAAACATTAGCTTTTATTCCTGAACACACAGCTCACACTGTTCGGCTGCAGGAGCAGATAAGTTCAACGTGACCAGAAGCTGTGCCTGTAAACACCTGGCCACAAAGCGGAGGAATGTGTGTATGTGCATGTGACCTTGTGGTTAGCAAGTGTGTGTAAACCATCACCACAAAGCTTGTAGGTTGTGTCGATGAGAAGTTAAGGTTCGTCTAGCATTGAAGCCACGTTGAAGCATCATTATTCCAACGTTTTTAACTATTACTTCAACATTATTTCTCTTTCCTCTAACATCATCGATATCAGCCGATATTTTGCATAAAAATGTGCGTATGTTGTCGTTCTTCTGCTCTCAGGTGGCTGAAGATGTCCCAGCAGAAGAAGCAGTGAAAAGTGGCAGCAAACTGGGCAAGAAATGGCGCAACGTTATCTCACGTACAATGACCCGCAAAACATCCAAGATGGTGCAAAAGGCTCTGGCTGAGGAAGGAGTGAGTCCAGTTCAGTGAAGTGACGTTCATGTAGCAGTGAATGACAAACACATGGGAAATACACCATTACACTAAATTACACCAAGTCAAACAGTCTATACAGGTGTAAACTTTTTTTTTTTAATTCAAGATCTTTTTATTTATATTTTTATCAATATAACAAATAAACATTTTTGTGCAGTGTTGCAAAAATAAAGAATGAATGTGTATCAGCTGTGGCTTGTGCAAAAGTACAGTCGGAATACAAAAGAGTACAAAGAAAGAAAAGAAAAAACACAATGAATAAACATAGGGGGGGAATCCAAACATATAAAATAATCCCTCCCATGTCACTGCTGAATTACTACAGTAGTCTGACTATAAAACCACTGTGAGAACAGAAGTTACAAATAAAACAAAAACAAAAAAAAGGCAGCTGAGGTGAGCTGTATAGAAGGGTCGAACAAGCCTTTACAGCAGGGGTGTCAAACTCATTTTAGTTCAGGGGCCACATTCAACAAAATTTGGTCTAAAGTGGGCTGGATCAGTGAAATAATAACATAATAATATATAAATAATTTCAATTCCAAACTTTCCTCTGTGTTTTAGAGCAAAAAAAAAAGTACAATTAAACAATAAAGTTATTTACATGTACAAACTATCCTTTCAAACAATGCAAAAAACATAAACAAAATAAAAAAAAACAAGTGTAATTTTAACAATATTCTGCCCCAATTTATCATTTCCACATGTTCATTATAACTTACACACAGTGGATTTATAAAACATTTAGTAACAGGAAGAATATTGTTAAAATTGCTCTTGCTTTTCTTAAGACATTTATATTTGTTCAGATTATTTACTTTTTTTTGTGAAATTATACTTTGTTTTGATGTTAATACATGAAATTATTTAGATTTACAAAGACAAAAATGTGGAGTTGTGAGTATTTGTATGTCATTCTGATAGTATTTTACTGATCTGACCCACTTGAACCAGAACTAAAATGATTAATATCTTAATATCTATTTTTCCATTTCACAACTTCATCCCAGGGGCCGGACTGGACCCTTTGGCGGGCCGGATTTGGCCCCCGGGCCGCATGTTTGACACCTGTACTTTACAGTGTCGTGTACGCTTATAAGAAAGGGCCCCACATCTTCTGAGATTTCTTGCTTGATTACTGTAATGATGAATATCTTATTTTTTCCAGTTTCAAGCAAGACATGATCTCTTGCAGCCATTTCACATGTGCAGGAGGGAAAGTACCCTTCCACCTGAGCAGAAGTGCTCGTCGAACTAGGAGGGAGGCAAAGGATAACATGCATTACTATGTTTTAGTGAGTTATTCTCCTCTACCATGACCCCAAACAAAGCAGTCAGTGGCTTTGGTTCTATTTGAAGGTATAAACTTTAAAAACTAGTGTAGAAATACTCTAGTACAAGTAAAAGTCCTTAATTCAAAGTGTTACTCAAGTGAAGGAATTATAAGCAAAATACAGTCACAGAAAAAATTATTAGACCATCAGAAGTCATCAAAAACCATGGTTATGCAATCCAGTTCTAACTCCTGTGTGTATCATGTGACTAAAACAGAAAGAAAAGAAAACATGGAATGTCTAAAAGCAGTGTTTTTGTCAGTACAATGGCATAGATATTAAAGTAAGAACTGAAGTGATTTTGGTTGAAAACCATGGAAAATGGATAGATATCAGCTCTGAAATGAAACTGTTGTGAGCTATTTTTGTTGTTATTATTATATTTGTCCAAACAAAAGTACCTTTAGTTGAACCAGGCATTAAAATGAACAAGAAGTAGAAGAAAACAAGGGTGGTCTAATCATTTTTGTGAATAAGAAAAGTAAAAGTAGTCAATATACGTTACATTATTATAATATTATTATAATATAATTGTATTTTTATCGGTAGTTTGTCAATGAGCAGCCAGTATTAGACACTGTGTTTTAGGTTCATAGTGTAGTGCAGCATCCTGCCATACCATTACCAACATGTCAAATGATTTAAAGGAAAAATAAATAAGAGCAATGAAAAGCACAAGACACTTTTTTAATATTTGGGAGTGAGTATAGTAAATAATCGTAAAATGAAATATATGAAAAGAAAACAAAAGATGTCCATTATTGTGCAAAGGTTTGGTTGTTTATGCAGGGTTTAACCTTCATGTTGTGTTAGCGTTCTGTTACAATCTCTTATGTTAACGGGAGGTTTTGACCCGCGTCTTAAATCAGTTGTAAAATACACTAAAAATAATGATCTATCAAAAAAAACAAAACAAAAAAAAGAAATACACACAAAGTATGAGTACTTCGTTTATTTGTTTATTTTTTTCTTGCACTGATAAATAATTTCCACATTTAACAGGACAAGCAGCTTTTTAAAATAGATCAACACTTCCTGGAATAAAGAAGTCTATTTATTCATTGAGTCACAGATCAGTGTCCAAAACATATAAATAAATATCAACATAGACAACACTTTCAATGAAACACAATTACATTCACACAAGTGACAAGGAAATTATAATTTATGCGTAACAACGTAGTAATAAACAAAAAGCGTGAGGCATCAGGGATTTTTTTTTTTTCTTAAGTCTGAGTAGTTCTAATACTTTAAATGTTTACTGGGACGCTGCAGCTGCTTTTCTGGTCCTTATGAATATGATGTAAAACTGCTGAAAATAACAAGCTGATGGTGCTGGGGGGAAAAAAGTAAGTGTGTCGCCCTCTAGTGGATGAATGTATGCACAGTTTTATTTTGAACAAAGGAAGGATGTTGGTGTTTTGCAGGTTCATCCTACACCTTCCTACACCTCCTCAGTGCGGTTCATAACAACACCTTCTAATAATACATATTCATCTCGTCACTATTTTATGGTTTAATGCATCCAATCCAATCCAACTTTATTTATAAAGTATTTTAAAACAACCACAGTGGACCAAAGTGCTGTACAGAACACTAGAAACACAATACAAAATAAAAGCATTAAAAAAATTAAATCAAATAAATTTTAAAAAAAAGGTTAAAAATATAAAACAGAACAAAATATCAACATTGCACGAGTTAAAAGGCCAAGGAGAACAGGTGGGTTTTAAGAAGAGTTCTCCTCTGTTCTCCTTGGCCTTTTAACTCATGCAATGTTGATATTTTGTTCTGTTTTATATTTTTAACTTGTTTCATTTATTTGATTTAAATTAGTCTTTTATGCTTTTATTCAATTGTATTGTGTTTTAGTTCTGTACTGCACTTTGGTCCACTGGGGTCGTTTTAAAATGCTTTATAAATAAAGTTGGATTGGATTGGAAGAAGAGCTTTAACCCTTAAAGACCCAAACATTATTCTTCTTTTCTCTGAGCTTTTATGAATATCTACAGTACAGGTGTCAAACATGCGGCCCAGGGGCCAAATCTGGTCCGCCAAAGGGTCCAGTCTGGCCCTTGGGATGAATTTACGAAATGCAAAAATAGATATTAAGATGGACAATCATTTTAGTTCAGGTTCCACATACCGACCAATTCAATCTAAAGTGGGTCAGATCAGTCAAATACTATCCTAATAACCTATAAATACTCACAACTCCAAATGTTTCTGTTTGTAATTGTAAATATTTTCACATATTGACACTAAAACAAAGTATAATTTCACAAAAAATGTAAATAATCTGAACAAATACAAAGAAGTTGAAACGTCTTAAGAAAAGTAAGTGTAATTTTAACAATATTCTTCCTGTTACTAAATGTTTTGTGTATTTGTGTCTGTAAATTGTAATGAACACATGGAAATGATAAAACTAAGCATAATATTGTTAAAATTGCACTTGTTTTTCAGTTTGTTCATATTATTTGAATGGTTTGAGTGGATAGTTTGTAGATGTAAACATTTTCATTGTTGAATTTGACTATTTTTTGCTCTAAAACATAGAGAAAAGTTTGGAGTTTAAATTTTTTATATATTATTATGTTATTATTTCATTGGTTCGGCCCACTTCAGATCAAATTTAGTTGAATGTGGCCCCTGAACTAAAATGAGTTTGACACCCCTGATCTACAGGATTAGTAAATTAAATGTTGAAAAATACCTGATTTTCACTGAAAGAAAAAGCCGATATACAGAAGACAACATCACAATAAATGGTGATAAAGCGCTTAAGGAACGTTAAATATAAATAAACATTCCTTTTGGAAGTGCCACGTATGTCACAGTGGGTCCTTATGGGTTAAACCAGGCACAGAGGAGGTCTGCCTGATCTACAGAGGCAGGTTGGTCCACAGTCTGGGACCTGCAGCAGCAAAAGCCTGATCTCCTCGGAGCTTGTACCTTCTTCTGGGCACCTTCAATGTATGAATGAACGCCAAACATTTCATAAATTGCTGATCTCTATTATCTAACCATCAGCTCTCTGTGGTTGTGTGTGACCATGTGCATTTGGTCAACCCCTGTAAGAAGCTTTTTTAATCAAACAAACATCAAATAAAGTGTTGTCATTCCTGAACACACATGTTCTTCATACAGAGAATTAACTTAAAGCCACTTTGATTAGATTAACAACACAAATTCATGATACATATTGGATTAATGCAGGCTGTAATAATCTTCCTTATATTGTCACTAAATTCCCTTTAAATGCAAGGGTTGAATGTAACTGTACTGTGTTAGGCTGTGTGTTAGTGATAGTGAGCAGAAAAAATATGCTCCTGACTGAACAGAAAACGAAGGTGACTTTAAGACGGACATATTAGTCTAAATAAACTATAAGTTAATACGCATCAACAATATGTAGAAGCATTAGCACTAGTTTAGCATTTAGCAATTTATCATTATTTTATTAGTTTTGTCACTTTGTCTTTTTTACTTCTGTTGTTTTGTTGCATGATGATGATGATGATGATGATGATGATGATGATGAGGATGAGGATGAGGATGAGGATGAGGATGAGGATGATGATTCAATCCAATCCAACTTTATTTGTAAAGCACTTTAAAATAACCACAGTGGACCAAACTGTTGTACAGGAAAATCAATAAATACAGAATAACAGAATAAAATACAAGAATAGGTTAAAAACATAAAATCAACAAAAAATAAAGGATAAAACAATAACATGATGATGACGATGATAATGAGGATGCTGATGATGATGATAGTGATTGTTATGATTATTCTTGTTGTAATGTCTAGTATTTTCTTACATTCGGCTCCAGATGAGAGGATTATTTATTTGTAATCCACACTGTTTTCATCCAAACTGGTGTTTATATCATTTAACATCACTTTGTATCAGGACAAAAACCCTGTTTAGTTGAATTCAGTGGGACTGAATCCACCTCTTTGTGTCTTCAGGGTGAGAGCGGTGAGGAGTTGTCTCCGGTCTCCCCAGACTTTCTTCCAGATCTGTCTGCAGGACAGAGGACATCCGTGTGTTCCACGGGGTCGGAGGACACGGCGCCCAGCCCCGTCAGCCGGCAGCTCTCTGGCAGTATGTCACAGTACATTTATCAGCCTGTAACAGACACCTGGAGCCCCAAAGTGACCCCTGTTTGTGACACCCACCCTGTGTGACATGTGTGCAGGTAGTGACAGACAGAGTTTGGACAGCGGGTACTGTCAGAGGGACAGCATGAGGCTGGACGAGAACATCAGCTCCAACTATAACGGCCCCTTCTGTGGTCGAGCCCTGGTCCACACTGACTTCACTCCGAGTCCTTATGATATAGAGTCCCTGAAACTCCAAGTGAGTCTCATCAGAGCGGGAGTGGGAGGGGCTTCCTCCTCTGTCTCCTCTGTCTCCTCTGTCTCCTTGTCATGTCGTCCTCCTGGGAGCTTATTAACCACAAAACAAGAACAGTCGTTTTCATTATTATTCCTGAAGCCACAGTTGAAGATACATGACAGGACTGCTGAGTGCTGGTTTTAGTCTCTGAAAAGTCTGAAAGAAAATATAAAAGTCTGATTTTATTTGTCCGGCTGCAACTGTAGAAGTTCATATTTTATATTGTCATACATAATAATATAATGTAATTTTAAAAATCTTATAATTATAGAGAAAACAAAACACAATGAAGCAAAACATTTTTCTTTTGTTTTGTTAGTTTTGTTCACTCCTATTGTTTTTATTTTATCATATTTGTGCAATGCGACCAAACTGGTGATGATGCACACACTGGAAACTCATGTGTTGTTTTTATCTGATTTTTTTGTAGAAGCCTTGAGGATTTTTTGAGATGTACGAATAGAATTAGATTTGCACCTTTTTGTGCTCTGTTTGTTAACACCATGAGAACATCCCATTGTACTCATAAACTGTCTCTGTCACAGAAAGGAGACATCATCCACATCATTGAAAAGCCTCCTGTCGGGACCTGGACCGGGAAACTCAACAACAAAGTGGGCTCCTTTAAGTTCATCTACGTCAACCTCCTTCCAGAAGAAAGTCCTCCAGCCCAGAGGAGACGGTGTAACAACAAGAGCAACCGAAACAAGTCCAAACCCAAAACTCTGGAGGAAGTCCTGGACAGCATCGGACTCACTGTGAGACATTTATCCTTATGTCTGATACTTTACTGAAGTCAAGTGTTCGTATTAGTCTAAATGTTATTTTATCAGACTGTAGGCGCAGCTTTTCCACAGAACAAGGACAAACAGATTCAAGGACAGTTTCTTCAAGCTGTCACCGCACTACACTTTACACATTATATAGAATATTACGCAAAATATTACTTCCTTTATTGGTATTTGTTGATGATTGATAGTTTGTTTGTCTTTTTTTCCTTATAAAAAGTATAAGGGTATTTCTATATTAGTGTAATTATCAAAAATTGTGTGTCACCTTGTTATGTTATCGTCGTTGTTACTGGTATTAAATTAGTTATTATTATTATTATTATTATTATTATTATTATTATTATTATTATTATTATTATTATTATTATAAGATAATAATTGCTATTATTTACGTAGATCCATGAGGAATAGAGATTGGGGATAGGAGTATATACGTTCATACTTCTTCCTATTCCTTTTCGAGCATGTGTCACTTTATTTATTTTTTAGTTGTATTATTACAACTTATAGTACTACATTGTACATTACATTGTTTACTTATCAACCTTTTAAGTATCACTATTGATATGTGGTGGTGGGTCATGTTTTGTTTTAATTTCTTTTGTTTTAATTTTCTTTTAATAAGTCTGGGGTAAAGTTAGAACTCTGCTTTTCTTCCTGTTCCCTCAGAAACACCTCCATAATGTGCAATAATCCCTCAAATGCGAATTATGTGCAATAAGTATAACCGTGTAAAAATCTTCTGCCCTGCAATAACAATGCAATATTTACTCAATATTTATCAGAAAATAAATGCATTATTTTATATATACCTGGCTCATAGGGATATGTACTGTTTTACATAGATATACATGATGTTTTTATAGAAAATATATACTGTTCATAGATACACACACTGACAATGCTGTTAATACTGTAAATTGTGCCTATTCATATCTTATCCAGTTTTATTTTCTATTCTATTTAGTTCTTTTCTTACATTATTTTGTTAAATTGTTGTTTTTTTAAATTATTATATTTTCTTATCTTATTTTTTCATTTTTGTAATTTTATATTATATTTATATATTCTATTCTATTCTATTCTATTCTATTCTATTCTATTCTGTTCTGTTCTGTTCTGTTCTGTTCTGTTCTAGCAGCCATTGTGCAGTAAAATATTCAGTGTTTTACTGTTTTTTTCTTGTTCTTTGGATTTATATTACTGCTGCTTTCATATGTTGAATACTTTATGTTCTTTTTTTCACTTAAATCTACAACTATTCATCACATTCTGTCATATCACATGTTTCTAATGTCAAAGTCAGTGTAAATACTCAAGAAAAGTCCAAATATTTTACAATTGTACTTGAAGACAGTACTTATATTAGAGTCAGATACATGACATGAACACGAAGTGCTGGTTCAGCTCCACCACCAGATGATTTGATCTGCTGTAGTTGATGTTGATGGATGATGCTGTTCTCCTGTGTCGTTTAACTTATTCCACTACACATGAAAGCATTTCTCACTGTGTTGTGTTTGTACTTATTTTGTTGCGCTGTTCAGGAGCTGAGTTCGTTGCTGTCCATGCATGGGTTCCAGAGTCTGGAGGATTTCGCAGGACTGAAGGAGTCTCACCTCAATGAGCTGAACATCACCGACCCAGAGCAGCGCTCCAAGATCCTGAACGCCACCGACCTCCTGAGAGACTGTAGGTTCACACTGACGCTGTGCGGTTCTCTTTAGAATGTGTGACAACTGGAACTACTGGTTACTATGAACCCATAAAGACCCAGTGCTACCTACATGTCGGGTCCCAAATTATTTTTTTCTCTACATTTTAACACCATTTATTACAAAACAATTCTTTGCATTACTGTAAAAATGCTCAGGGAACATGTACAAAATAAACAAGTTCACATTCACAAGAACAATCAGAATCAGAAATACTTTATAATCATTATCTCAGAATGGGAAATTATTTGTTGCAGCCTACAAAGACCAAAGAGAGGACAAAGTGTGCTTCAATAGTCATGCTATTAATGTAGAAATGAACCCATAAAGACCCAGTGTGACATTTGTGTCAGTTCCCAAATACATTTTTCTCTATATTTAACCATCTTTAAGTGATTTATCACCATTTATTGTAATATTATCTTCTGCATTTTGGGTTTTTTTTCAATGAAAATCAGGTTATTTCCAATATTTAATTGAATGATCATACAGATGTTCATAAAAGCTCAGATTAAAGTCTATAGTTATTATATCAAAAACAGAGAAAACTGAAGAAAAAGTGACTTTTTCAGTAAAATCTATCATTAACTGAACATAAAACAAGTGTCTCCATCCACTGTCATTAATCCAACTCTATGGGTTTTACTGGTGAATCAAGGTTGTAGAAGATGAAGGTGTTTCCATGGTAACTACAGAGCGTCTGACTGTTCAAGTGGGTCATATCTGACGACTATGAAAAGCTGACAAACTGTATTTTACACCAATTATTTATTTATATGGATTGATAGGATCAACAGATAATAAACAGTTTAGATCAGTCGATGGTTTTAGTCAGTGGTGGATGTTTGGGTTTTTTTGGGTTAAGAACACAATGGAGAACATAAGAGCTGGTTAAACTGCAGCACATTGTTAAAGATAAATGAGATTTACAACCGTGGTGACCTTTGACACCTTCAGAAAATCAGTGTGTAGTTTGAGCCACTTGTCAAATATCTGTGAGCTGTAAACACTTCCACATAATAGTGATTTTCCCACAAATTGTCTCACGTGGTTTCACTTAAATAAACAATTAAGTCATTCAATATCTCTCCAAAAATCAAAGATTTCATTACAAATGCACCAAGAATGAAACACATTTGAACATAAGGACTGTTTTTTTCTTCTGTTGTTTCCCATTATTTATCCTTCAGATTTGGACTATATAGTCATAGACAGACAGACAGACAGACAGACAGACAGACTTTATTGATCCCAACCAGGGAAATTCTGGTGTTCTAGCAGCAACAGTACAAACACACAATAAAGTTACAATAAAATAGAATAAAGGCTAAATGTATACAATAAGACTAAAAATATACAATAAGGGCTACCAAGAAAGAGATATGATTATAAACATGATTGTATATATATTAACCTAGGATGTAATATATAGGTTAATATACATATACAATACAATATACAATATACTCTCCTTATTTATACGATACAGTCATATAAACCAGCTCCACCTACAACTCTAACAGTAATCTACAACATGTTTCAGTGTTGATAATCTGGTGCCTGTCATATAAATAGTCTATATTTTGCTGCATATCGATGGCCGAAAAACAAAACCAATCTGAAAAATGCCCTTTGTTTTAGTATAGCATTCTGCAAGAAAACAGCAGGATATTTACTTTTTTTTTTTTTTTTTAAAGTGCATGTTCCAGATAGGAGATCAGTTTGCCACTGATATAAGACTAGAACGATAGATTTTTCATGTTGGACTTTTACTTGAATTGAATTATTTTACATTCCAGCGTTCCAATATGAGTCACAGCTTTAATGAAATTCATTTAGTGTTTTATTGTGTTTGTCTACAGTTTAAAGAACAAAATTACTCTCTGAAGTCCCCAAACAGTCTAACTGTGTTGAATTCAGGCTGATTAAAGCTAAAATATGTCATTTTCTTGTGAATTCCTGCATTAAAATGTTCCTGTTTTTTGTGCCTGTGTAGCTGAGGAGGAGTCAGAGCCAGAGGAGGAGGACAGATCTGGAGAGAACGCCAAGGAGCCGAGAGATTCAGGATGTTTTGAGAGTTCAGACACGCTGGAGGGAGGACGTGAAGAGCCGAAGACAGAAGAAGAAGAGGAAGAAGAAGAAGAAGAAGAAGAGACCCAGGAGGAGATGTCAGAGGAAAAGTCAAACCAAGAGGCAGAGGAGTGTGAGGGAAACCAGACGGATGAACTCGACGCCGTACAAGAGCAACTGGAGGAGCTAAGGGTGGAGGAAAACTCCTGAAAAGTGGTGGTGAAATGTGCAAACTTCTGGAAAAATCCTGATTTTTGGTGACTCTGTCGATGAAGGTTTCAAAGATAAAGCTCTTCGTCATTAGAGAGGACATTGTCAGGTAGAAACGTTCACACATGCCTGTTTTTCTCGGTTTGTTTGTTCTGTTAAACACAGTGTCGATCTCTTCAGCTGAGTGTACGGGTGAGATACTGAGAGAAAATGGGTTTGGTGTCATGGTATCAAAGAAGCATTTAAGTTTTCTTTCTCTGTATTTTCTGTGTTTGAAATGTTTTTTTTGTTTTGTTTTGTTTTTTGTTTTTGTGCAGTATGAGACAACTACGAATGTAAAATATATTCACATATTTGCCGCATCCATTGAAACAAACTGTTACCTTCAATAACTTTGTTTTCATTGTGTCTGGTACGTATGTTACGCAGATACCATTATTAAACTGGAAACTGGAAGATATGCTGTAAATACAACTTGAAATAAACACATTGACTTCAATTTTATCTTGACATTTTAAAATATTGGATGACTACATTTTCTGACAAAGTAACCTTGATACCTCTGTGTTTTTCCTATTGGCTGCTCCGTTGTCATGGTGATGATTGTGTCACATGTCTTTGGGATAGAACCGCAACTGAACCATCTCCATGACAACAGATGAGCTCCTGCCGTTAAAGTGATGCAGTGAAAAAGCAGATTACTGACACTAAAGTTAAGGCTTATTAGAACTTATTAGAACCTCCAAGATTACAAATGAATCTGTCCAGACGAGACAGAAAGACATATTTAGACGTGAAAACAACACTGTGAAGGGCTTTACAGCGTGGTAAAAATAGTTCCTGTCAGTGTTTTACTGTTATACAGGGTGTTTTTGGATTGGCTGCATTCATGTGTATATTTTATTTTACTGGTATTGAGCTCATTTGAACTACTTTATAAACAACCACGCATCATATTTTATAAGATCATCATATGTTTGTAATATCTCTAAAATATCAACCCTTTAAGAAATCAGAAAAACAGATCTACTTATGAGTTGTACAGTTTAGCATCAGAAGAATGAGAATTTCTCCAACACATGAAGTTCCTGCTGTGTGTAAAAGACCTTTTCACAAAAAAAAAAAAAAAAATCTAGATTGATGGTTTATATTGAGCAGAGAGTTGATGAAAAATTATAAATATATATAATATATAAATATATATATATATGAAAACTAGAAAAGCACTTGGAGAGCGCAGACCTGTGCCAGGGTAGTGTTTGTAGTCTTTTTTTTTTTTTTTTTTACCTCTGTCAAGAAGGTTATGTTTTTGCCAGGGTTTGTTTGTTTGTTAGCAACATAGCTCAAAAACTTACAGATGGATTTTGATGAAATGTTCAGGATATGTCCGCTCTTGTACTTTCCTCCACTAGATGGTGCCATCATGCCCTATCTCACAATGATAAAGAATCATTTAAAATATTCCTGGATCCAGACGGTGATCCGTATCGCCTCCAAAATGTAATCATCTCTTCCTTGACCCAGAGCGGACATATCCTGAGAATTTCATCAAAATCCATCCATAACTTTTTTACAGACAAACAAACAAACTAGAAAAGCACTTGGAGAGTGCAGACCTCCACCAAGGTAGTGTTTGTAAAAAAAATTTTTAAGGTAGTGTTTGTACTTTTTTTTTAAGGTAGTGTTGTACTTTTTTTTAAGGTAGTGTTGTACTTTTTTTAAGGTAGTGTTTGTGTTTTTTAAGGTAGTGTTTTAACTTTTTCTACCTTAAAAAAAAAAACAAAAAAAAAAACAAAGTCTAAAAAGTTCCTGGATCCAGGCGGTGATTCAAAACGCCTCCAAAATGTAATCATCTCTTCCTTGACCCAGAGTGGACATACCCTGAAAATTTCATCAAAATCCATCCATAACTTTTTGAGTTATGTTGCTAACAAAAAAAGTCGGATGGTAACAAACAAACAAACAAATGCACAGTAAAACATAACTTCCTTGGCGGAGGTAACAAACCCACAAACCCTGACAAAAACATAACCTGCTTAGTGGAGGTAATTAACTGAAGCTGGCAGACATGTTTAGTTAAAAAGTACAAATTTCCCCTAAAATACAGAGGAGTTGAATTATAAAGTAACAGGCAAAACTACAGGTATCTTAAATATGATTAAAAAAACTCAGTAAACCTAGTCCTTAGTTCTTTCTTTGCCTTTCTGTTGAGGAGGCTCCTCCCACTGTGATTTTAGCTTATTTTTAACCTGAAACACAAGCATGTAAAGACACTGCAGTAGTGTTGCAGTTTCTTGGATTCTTGTTTTCCCACATACCTTCCACCCACATTATGAAGAAAATGAAGTGTTACTTTCTACACAGTTACACAAATGATCATAATCAGCTTCCCAACCTGCTCAAAGATGTAAACACTCACAGGCTACGCTGCATGAGCTGACAGAAAACCTTTGATGGATATCTAATTCATTATTCTTGAAAACAAAATATCCTTGGGCTGATGTACCGCTAGAGAAATCACACAGTCCTGTAGTGTTCTATATTATTCTTGGCGCTTCTATATGAATATTTCATAAACTGGGGGAGTGCAGATACTGTCAGATGAGCAGACTTACATATGAAAAAAAAAAAAAAACTCCTCTGAAAAGACACATGATAATAAGGCATTATTGTTTATTTACCAGACACATTGATCATGTAAAAAGAAGTGAAGTAAATTGAATGAAATACATAGAATCACAGTGTTGATACTAAACAAAGTGAACATAAATAAGAGTTCCTTCGATGGTATAGTCCTGTATCTGTATACATAATGCAATTCAATAGATTGATCAGAGCATTCAGATCTGATTATGTCAAATGTAATACAGAAATCATACATACAAGAAGTCAGCTTGGCCGCTCTGTAAACTCACAGAGCTAAAAACTGAGCTTCACCAGTCCCTTTAAAATCTGCTCTGAAACACAAACGTCCCTTCTTTAATATCTATCAAATACATTCTTGCTTCTCAGTGACAAGCAAATAATACAACAAAGAGCCTTCAGATACTTTCCACAAACACAACCCACCGAGTTCAGCCACAGAAACTGGCCGTGGTTTAGTATTTCATATTGGAAAAAAAAAAATCAACATTTCTTCGAGAGTTTTTCCAACAAATGTTACATTTCTTTAGTTCACACAAACTATTGCGACACAATTTACAGCATCTATTAATACAGATGTGTCATTAATCTTTACTGGTCTCAACTGAGTGCATTGGAGACAAAGTAAACAGAGGTAAAAGATTTAACCTTGAGCTGAAATAGAGAAATAATCTGCAACAATTTGAATAAAAACTTCAGAAAGTAAATAATAGTAGGGGGAAAAAAAGATACAAAAAAATTCACTGGCTGCAGATTTATAAAAAATTATTCACTTTCTTGGGTGCTCTTTGGGTTTTTATCAAAACTGAACATGTCAACTTTTAACCATTTTCTGATTCTCACTGAGAAAAACAGTTGATTAATCCAGATAAAAAACACACATGGGTCAATAAATAGATTATACTGGTTGTTTCAGGTCTACATGAATCTGTTCCTGTCAGTCGGTCTTCATTCTTAAACTGGCAGGCACATATTACAACAAAAATAACCCTGCAGCCATTATTACAGCTGCATATATACATATACTGCTCCTATAATCCTTCATGTAACCGTTCCTGTTCATCCGTTTGTTTGGTCATACAATAAGGGAGCAATAGAGTTGAAGTTATTTAGGAGCATTTAAGACTTTTTAAAAAAATTTCATAATAAATATTCTTGGGCAGATCTCAACGTCTGATGCAATACCGGTGACACACTAGGATTTCTACACAAGTATATTTCACAAACACTAAGTCTGTCTTGCATACAACACAATCACTAATACAAACTCTCGCTATCTGCTAACATCATTTAAATAGTAAAGATTAGCTTTGCCGTCTCTCGATTATCTTTGTGTGAAATCTGTCCCCTCGAGCGATCTCCATAACCAAACCAAAAATGTGTGAAAGATTGTGTGAAAAAACGATTGAACACGTCTCCCTCCTTCTCTACGATAATGAGTCTGCTGGAAGCTGCTCGGCCTTGGGCGTAGGGATAACTGTCACAGTAAAAGTGCAGGGGGAAAGAGGAGAGGGAGGCGCCGAGTTGAATCTGAAAGATGTTTTTTGTTTGTTTTTTTTTTATGGAGGGGGAGAAGGCAGAGATCGGCAGGAGAAGAGACGTCTCTCAGGAAGATCAGCTGTGGTGTGATTTACAGGAGGAGGTGCACAAGCTCACAGGCAGAATAACTAACACTGATCACACGTATCTTAAAAAAACCATGCTGCTTATCTGTCCTCCTCACTCATCAGCTAGGAGGATTTCAGTACATTTATACCTGCAAAAACTATGTACAATTTAACAATGGCTATGCTTAGTTTTTGCTTTATTTAGTTTAACTCAGTGATTCCCAACAGGAGGATCTGAAACCCACAAAGTAATGAAATAATGAAGCGTTAAAAATACCAGAGGGCTCCTGTTTCTAATACAGACATAAGAGTTTAGTTGTTCCAGTGCACAAGTGAAAAACAGGTTAAAATGGACAAAAAAGTCCATATTTCACATTTCATTTACTGGCTATTACATGTATATGTATATATATGTATGTGTGTGTATGTATGTATGTATGTGTAAAAGTGTATATGCATATATGTGTATATAAGTATATGTATGTGTATATGTATGTATGTATGTATGTGTGTGTATATGTATATATATGTGTATATGTGTATATGTATGTACAGTATGTATGTGTATATGTATATATGTATATGTATGTATATGTATGTATGTGTACATGTATGTGTATATGTACACGTGTATATATGTATATGTATGTCTGTGTATTCATCATAGTAACAATATTAAATACAACTTCACTCCGTCTTCACTTGATTGTTCTTCCAGGTACAGGTTAATGCTGTGGGAAAACTATAACCTCGACCTGAGTGCAGATGTATTGAACATGACTGATCACAGATTATAGATCCTATGGAGGCCCATTTCAGTCACTGTGATGACAGAACTATGTGTTAGTATCTGATAAGAATGATCTAGAAGCTTGAAATAATAAGACGTTTTCTTCTATCTCATTTTTTTTTTTTTTATCTTCAGATACTGAGGCAAAATTTCAAGAGCATTTTTGTAGCTGAAAGTCTGAAAAAAACTTAGTTTCATTGGATATATTTGGTCCAGTTAGTTTTACTTCCACATGACGCTGATGTCATCGTCTATGTTCGCTGTCGTCTAAATTGTTTTATTATTTTAACATCCTCCTTATTCAGCTTGTTTTTGTTCTTTAATTTTTTTTTTTTTTGGCTACCAATAGCTTTGTATCATTTCCTGAGATTGGTCTGAAAGTCTTAACAATCCAAAAAGTATGACAACAAAATGTTGGAAAAGAACACTTAAATTATTTTGGGTTTTTTTTTGTTTGTTTGTTTGAGACATTCTTTGGATGATGACACATATGCAGACAAGATGCAAAAAAAAGAGTGTTATTTCTTGAGTATGCAAAAGTGCAACAGGGAGCACCTCTGTCTGGTCCAATGGAGGGTTAACACCTGTGCAATTGCTTAAAACTCTGAAAATCCAGACAAAATGAGAAGTGTAAGTGTCCTGATTTACAAGATTTGTTTCCAAACACAGTCAAGGAAATGGGCTTTCATACTGTTAAAACGTCATTTATCTTTCTTTTTCAATACTTCCCTTATTAACCACAAAAACACATTACAATTTAGGTGATTCTGCATCTTTTCTTTGTAAATTTCTCATCTCCGTATATTAACGTAATTGTAAAAGACAGAAACCTCAATGATTTTTAGCCTTAAATAAAGGTTTACTCATTCTTACATGATGTACAAATCCTGCTCAGTGCACCTTTATTTGCAGCCGTTTCAGTCGTTACACTTCACATAAAACTCTCGTGGGTTTCGATCTACAGGTTGGGAACCTCTGGACTAAACAGTGTATGAATGTTGGCATTTCTCATTTAACACTGTGTTTATAGTACACTACATCTTCTCTGTTGGTTGACCTCAGTTGCATGTTAAAGTGCAACTGTTGTGATAAGGCACTGTTACTAGTGTCTGCCATCATCAGAAGTCAGGCCTTTGCTCATACACTCAACACTTGTACTGTGCGTGAAGCGATTTCAGCTGTCGTCGCATTACATCCTCAACGGTATAAAAACGGAAGGACAGGCGTCGTCTGGATCACATCACTTATTCTAAAAAAGATGCACATACCAACAGTACTGAATGCAGCAATAACAGAATAAAAGGTAGATTTTTACTTGCCTGGAAGGAGCCTTTAGGAGCTTTCTAGGGCTGGGTATCGCTCGACCCCAAAACCGTGCATTCTTACCTTCCACTTAAATCCATTAAATCAAAAAGACATGAGGACACTGGTTTTGCACAGATGCTTTTCTGTGCAAAACACATTGTTACGGATCTTGTGTGGAAATTGTTTTGGTTCATAATGAGACTTTACGTTATTAACTGGAAATAATGCGTGTGTAACATTACATTACCAGCCCATAACCAGGCTTTCGTTCTACAATCAGATTTAATTCAAGGTATTTTTCGCTACTCAACTGTGTCTAAAGCGTAAAACTATTGAAGTCCGGTACCCAGCTCTAGAAAATACAGCTTCACATTTGCATGTCCTCCCCCTGCTTGGACATCACTGTGTACTCAGATGTAACCCCTCTACTCTCAAAACGCTGCTTACAGTATTCATCCCTCTTACGATTTGCATAGGGCATGTTATATGTGCACAACAAAAACTGACTACGTATGAAGTTTTACACATGTCCAGAAGTAATATTGTCTTTGCCAGACGTAAGAGTATATTTGCACTGGCCTCTCACAATAAATGCCATTTTAAATAAACAAAAAAAGTAGTACTGATAATCAGAGAGAGCCCACAGGTGACGTTTCTCTGCAGTTTCCCCAGCAGTGTGTTTCCCTGTGGGTCTTTTCCATGCAGTGTTCAGGACACAGAGGAATCTGCTGACTTCCCACTAAGTCACCCTCCTCCCCCAGGACTAAATGTCAATCAAACAGCTCTGCGGCTACAGGAGACGAGAGAAGGGAAGAGGAGGAGCTGCTGCAGTAACTCTGCTCCTCTGGTGGAATGTAGGGCAGGAGTCAACGAATAACTGAGTCACCCGCGCAGTAATCAGACATTGATTGTTAACGTTTCATTTCCTGATCGTGCAGGATGCTGAGGGAGGGCCCGAGGACAGGAGCCGCCCCCTCATGCAGCTAATGGGTCTTGTCCTTGGCGATGGATGTCTCTGCATCAGTCTCAGGCGAAGCCAGGGGCGGGACCTTAGCAGCGGGGGGATGCTCCTCTTTGGGGGAAGAGCTTTTCTCTGCTGAGGCAGCGATACTGGGCTTGGCATCATCAGGTGTGTGCTCATTAGGGATGAGTGGAGCTGTGGGTTTCTGTAGGCAGAGGATAGCATGCTGGGAAAAAAATGCAAATTTAGAGTGAGACACATGGAAACACAGCAACAATCGTATTCATCTAAAGCACCAGATGTAGTCATTTACATTTATAGTGATAATGCAAACAGGACTAGGCTTTCAGAAATACATAATCTGATCCTAATCATGTTGCACTTATTTAACAAAATCATAATAAACACCTCCATTTGCCTGCATAAAAACAGCTACATGAAACGAATAAACAAAAAGAAATGAAAGAAGTCATATTTCATCGCATTTTCCACTCGGTTATAATTCAACAGATCTGAACAAAAACATACATTTTTAAATGTATTCCTGTTTTCATTATCATTCTCTCCCATATAAAGCAGCCAGTGTTATTTACTGGTTATTTTCAGTGCTGAAGTTTGCATTATTTTCTCAGCTAACAGATTTGTTTGGTTAGAAAAAGATGAAAAATGCTAATCAGTATTTTGAAAAGCCCAAGATTACATCTGCAAATGTGCTGCTCGATCCACGACACAAACATATTTAGAAGGCTTTACACCGATCATATCGGCTATATCGGATCGGCCGATATTTGGCATTTTTTGAAATGTTCGTGATCGGCCGT
>JAQQZY010000002.1:19232497-19245855 GCA_030068375.1 Ostorhinchus rueppellii
CCTATGGGCAATTTAGATTAGCCCATTAACCTATCAATGCATGTCTTTGGATTGTGGGAGGAAACCGGAGTACCCGGGGAGAACATGCAAACTCTACACAGAGAGGTCCCACCAGTGACTGGTGCGGGAATCGAACCCAGGACCTTCTTGCTCCGAGTGCTAACCACTGCGCCACCGTGTCGCCCTGTTTTTAATTTCACTATATTTTAATAATAATTGTTCTTATTTTAACCCATTCAAGTGATATACTGTATATTTTAATGAGTTTAACATGTTTTATTGAACTGTCACTTGTTTGTTTTTGCTGTTATCACCAGCACATAACCATAATCAGTGTAACAGGTGAGCATCTATACATGAAGATGATGCACTTACATCCTCATTGGTGGTCTGGTTCAGAGAGATGAGGTAGGTGTGGAAGCCGGTCAGTCCCACCACTGACCACAGGGTGAAGAAACACACCAACACCTCCAGCACAGTGAGCTTGAGTTAAGAAAACAGCAACAGATGCTTTCTGCCTGACACATGGTTACTACTCAAACAGTGAACAGAAGGCCACGACGTGATTATATAACATCATTAAACTCATGGACAAACAGTAAAAGGAGCTTATACAGAGTATTAGGACAGAGACAGAAGGTTCTTATCAATTTTATTTTACGATTCACATGCTTGAAGTTTTACTAGGCATGTTTAAGTCCACGCTCTGATTAACTGTGCATAGAACAACTGAAAGGGTTCTATCTGCACTCTTCTCTTTTACTTTATTTTAATTGATTATATTTATGTTTAACTGATTATGTTTTAATTGTAATTGTGTGTTTTTAACTTGTCTCTTTTCCATTTTTGTAAAGCACTGTGAATTGCCCTGTGTATGAATTGTGCTTGTACAAATAAACCTGCCTTGCCTTACTTGAGCTGTAGATGTCTGATTACAGCCAATGAGAGCATGCCTATGATGTGTTCAGTTTTCTTGCAAAAGGATATGTTCCAGGAGTTTCTTTTAAAGTGTTCAGAAAGCCGTTATCCACCGAGCCTGTGAACAGAGACACAAAGAGCGAAAGGGTTGGAAACAAAGACAGGGATTTTTTTTATAACTATCCTGCTGTTTCCTTATTCATTTTTACTCCAGTGAAAAAGACACAATTCTTGCACATTACAGCAGAATTAAGATAACATGTCTCTAGTTAATTATTCTGACTAGAAACGCTGCTCGTCCTCCAGTCCTTCTATCCACTGGGTTATAGAACAAAGAGGCAAGTGCATGAAAAACTGAAATTTAACAGAACATGTCAAATACTATAATCCAATATAAGCTTTGATTATGATACAAATACACTGTACACTTGATCACTTTCTGAGACTTCGTAACTCTCCTGGTTCTGACCTGCATGAACACTTTCCACAATATAAAATTATTTTAAGCCTTTGGTGGGATTATATGTTTTCCATCTGTTTAACACACATAGTTCACCTGTGTCATATATGACCTCTCCTGGGTTTTCTTTTTTTTTTTCTTTTTTTTTTTATGTGGATCGACATGTCACGGAAAAAAATATTAGACCAGGGGTGTCAAACTCATTTTAGTTCAGGGGCCACATACAGCCTAATATGGTAGAAAGTGGGCCGGACCAGTGAAATAATGTAACTGATAGGATGATAACTTTTGAGTGAAAAAATGTAAATTCTGTAATGAAAATGTTTATATCTATTATCTATGAATTGCACTCAAACATAACATGAACAAATATGAACAACCTGAAAATTATTAAGTAAAATAAATGCAATGTTAACAATAATACACCGTAGTTTATCATTTATACATGTGCATCACAACTTAGTGATGGATGGACAGTGGATCTACAAATATACAAAATATTAAATAACAGGCAGAATATTATTAAAAGTCCACATACTGCTCTTAAGTGATTTCAGGTTATTCTTTTTTTTTTTTTTTTTTTTTTTTAAGGCTACTCTGTAAATGTAAACATTTTTGTGTAACTAGTTTTTTACATTAAAAAAAGAAAAATTTAAAAAGTTTTCATTATTTATAGGTTATTATGATTAGATTAGATTAGATTAGATTAGATTTAGATTAGATTTAGATTAGATTTAGATTAGATTTAGATTAGATAGATACTTTATTGATCCCTTTACAGAGAAATTCAGGAATTCCAGATACAACTGACCAACAGTTGACAGTTGCAGTGCCGATTCGCCCCATGAGAAGCACCACGTTTTAAGAAGCGCCACGTTATGGTAGTATTTTACTGGTCTGGCCCACTTTAGATTAATTTGACCTAAAATGACTTTAAAATCTTTGATTGTTCTTATCTTCACTGCAATTTTTGCATTTCATAAATTCACCCCAGGGGCCGGATTGAACCCTTTGGCGGGCCAGATTTGGCCCCCAGGCCACATGTTTAACACCTGTGTATTAGACCATTAAAAGCCATCAAAAACAATGGTTATGCAATCCAGTACTAACTCCTGTGTGTATCATGTGACTAAAACAGACAGAAAAGAAAGCATGGAATGTCTAAAAGCACTGTTTTTGTCAGTAAATGCTATAGATACTGATGTAAGAACTGAAGTGATTTTGGATTTTATCAAGAAAACATGGAAAATGGATAGATATCAGCTCTGAAATTAAACTATTATGAGCTATTTTTGTTATTATTATTATATTTGTCCAAACAAATGCCAAATCAAGCATTAAAATAAACAAGGAATTGAAGAAAACAAGAGTGGTCTAATAATTTTTTCCACAACCGTACATGCTGCTGACGTGATACTGAGGTACTTACGCATGGCCACGTGGACGATGTCGAAGGTGAAGATGTAGATGGTGAGCAGAGACAGCGACAGGGTGAACAGGTAGAAGTATCGGTAGTTTCTCTTGCCCACACAGTTGCCCACCCATGGACAGTGGTGATCGAAGCGATCTGAGGACGAGAGAAACGTGAACATCAGTCAAACGGACTGAAGGCTTGACAGCAAGATCCTTAGAAAACAGCCATTATGAATCTGAAAATCAAACGAGTGTTAAAAATACACCACCGATACATCAGCTTCAGCCTTTTCCTCAAAGACAGCTCTCAGCTGGAGTCTAAATATAGACACTTTCCATCGTCTCTTCTGCCATTGAAGCAGAGACTGATGAAAGGCAGACAGGTTCAAATGAACAACAGAAATAAACATTTTAGACTTTACGCTTTTCTCTGCACCAGACACTGCTGCACCCAGATAATGACGTTTTACAGGAATGCAAATGCGTTTCCGTTAACTCCCAGAGTATTTCTAGTTAGAAAATAGCATTTGGCAAGGGTTTTATGCAGAGCTGGTGTAGGTGTAACATTTCATTGAAACAGCTCCTTCATGATTCTCTTCAGAGGGTGAAATTTACAGGTCAGAACCCATCTGGATACACATGATTAAAACAATATTACAAAGTCAATTCAAGTTTTTGTTGTTGTTTTTTTTAACATAGATTACTGGTTCACATATATTAACAAATACAAAATGTTGTTTACTGCATTTTCTTGTACCTTTGCATTTTTTTTTACCGTTTATAATATAATTTAGGGATAGGCTCCATGTGACCCCCGTGACCCTGGTGAGGATAAAGTGGGTTCAGAAAATGGATGAATGAATAATATAATTTAATCTATATGTACAAAACAATATCCATAATTAAGTTGTAATCAGTGGATAAATTTATTGGGTTTTTGTTTCTTCAAACAGATAATTTGAGCTCATTAGTGTCCTCCTCCTTTTTCATCTCCTCCTTCTTTCCTTTCCTTCTTTTTCATCTCCTTCTTCTTTCTGCTTTAAACCATCAAAGACAATTTTACTTATTTAGCTGTGACTGTAAAGGGTTTGAGGTGAGGAGTATTAACATCTGACACACTAAACCTTTCAAACAAGTATATAGTAGATAATTAAACTTATAAAACCATGTTACTTGTGAGTTGTGCTGTTACGTGCATAAGACTGTTCCTTCAAACACTGAAGCTGAGGAAGGTAAGGTATGCTGCTGTGTCATGCTTGGACTACGTGTGTGTGTGTGTGTGTGTGTGTTTCTACAGTAGATGAACAAAGAGAAACCAGTGTTCACAGTGACTGAGCGTTTATTCCCTCACTGAGCCTCCATAGTCTCCTCTCATATCACCTATGAGTCTGCGCTGCCTTCAAAAGCATTCTTCAATCATCATGCTCCGTAACACTCACACTGACTCACACAAGCCTTCAAAGTTCAAAGCCTGCAGAAAAAAAGCATTGCCTGTGATATTTTCAGGCCATTAGTGTCAGATTTTCACCAATTTTGCACCTTGTCTCTTTAGTCTAATGTTTATTTATAAAGCTATGATGTTGAAATAATTTCATCACTCTGACAAATGAGCGCAGAGAGGAAAATGAGGTTGTGACTTCAACGATAAACATCACATCAGCGAGCTATTTTTCCCATTTACGAAAACATTACTCACCTTTCCATTTCTGAAAAATTGAAACTTTTCAGGGAGCTGTCTCTCTACTTTAGATCACAAAGTGTTTCCTTACCGACGCAGTTGTCACAGATGCTGCAGTGAGACGCTCGAGGTGGTCGGAAGATCTTGCAGGTGTAGCAGTACTTCAGTTTGACGATCTGGTTGTTGATCTGGACGTTACGGATCCGAGGTGGGGGTCGCTGCCCTGCGGGGACGTTCCCATTGGCAGCCTCTGCCGAAGAAAAACATGTTGGTGATGTTAAGAGACCCTCTGTTAAACAACAAACCAAACAACATCACATATCACTCTGACACTGTCTTTACAATATTCTTAAAAGTACAACAGCAGTGGAGTGTAAAAGTATTCTCTATGTTGCCCTTCAGACAGTGCAAAATATGTGATGCTGATAAACACCAGACAAAAATGAGACATAAATCTGAGCTGCTCAACCCTATGAAAGTCAGTGAACGACAACATCGGCTCAAAACACTATTTACGACGGCGTTTTTTCAATACCGAGCTGCTGAACGTAATTTAAAGCATCACTATAATGCAGTGCATCTTCCTCTGTTAAAACCTGAACTCACCCCCACGGTCACATCTAGTGTTTTTCTGCACTGCAGTCACATTTTGTTACATACACACTTTTCTAGACTGTTTGGATCTTTCCGATTATGTTTCACAGCAGGAGTTAAGAGATTAGAGCAGCAGGCTAATGAGGAGGCTGCTGCCTGGAAATGTACCATTAATGTGCTGCAGTGGATGAATGTGGACTTTAATGGAAAAGAACAGCTTTGCTCATATGACTTTCTCTGTGTAGACATCAGAGGTGGTAATATGGGAAAAGTCCTCTATCGTGAGTTTATACCACAGTTCTGGTTTATGTCAGTAACAGTAACTGTTCTGTATATTCAGTAAAGAAATGATTTTAAAACAAACTAATTAAAAAAAAACAACACATTTTCTGCAGAATTTGCTTGTGTTTCATCTTAAAAAGACAAAACACATAGATATATGTAGTACCACATCCACACATCTGGTTTAAACCAAAATATCCACCAGTGTCCAAAAGCATCTACACTGTAAAAAGTAAAACATTGAATCAACTTAAAAAATTTTCTTCAATAGGTCACACATTAAAAAAAAAAAAAAAGTTGAGTGAATCAAATTAAATTACATTACACTGAATTTGGTTCACTCAACTAATTTTTTTAACGTGTGACCTGTTGAAGAAATTTTTTTTAAGTTGATTCAATGTTTTACTTTTTACAGTGTACTGATCAGAAATGTTTAATAACTTTGGACCCACTACTCCGATCAATCCATTTAAATAATTAGTGTAAATGACAGTTTTTCATCCTTTCATGGTCATCAGACATGACCCATTTGGTTGTTCAAAGGCCCGGTAGTTACCATGGAAACACCATCATCTTCTATAACATTGATTCACCAGTAAAACCCATGGAGTTGGATCAAAGAAAATGGATGGAGATATTTGGTTTATGTTCAGTAAATGATATATTTTACTGAAAAAGTTGCTGCATTTTAAGTTTTCTCTGTTTTTAATATAATAACCTTCAAATGTAATCACAGCACAATGTTCAAGTACATGATTAAATGTCATCTGATTTTCACTGGAAAAAAATGCAAAATAGAGAGGGTAATATTCTGATAAATGGTGATAAATCCCTTAAGAATAGTTAAATCTAGAGAAACATGTATTTGGGAACCGTCACAGAAATAGCACTGGGCATGGGTTAAGTAAACATTACAATATTTTCAACTTCTTCAATGATTCCCAAATGATGTTAAGTTGTATAACAGCTGTATTTCTAACATCACTTCAGATTTCATCCCTGATCTGCAACATATATGACAATAAATACACACCAGAGACACTAAGGTGCAGCTCCTGTCGTGGTACTGGTGTTGCCTAACCTCTACTGGTCTATCATCTAAAAAGTTTAAAGGTAAAAAACATCTCTGATATGTTTTTGTAAACTGATCAGTCGTCAGGACTCGGGTCAGACATAGTTTCAGCTTCAGTTCTGCTACATGTAATGCAGTGGTGTCCAATCCTGGTCCTCGAAGGCCGGTATCCTGCACGTTTTAGATGTTTCCCTTTTCCAACACGCCTGATTCAAATGATCAGCCTATCACCAAGCTCTGCAGAAGCCTGATAACGACCATCAGGTGTGCTGGAAGAGGGAAACATCGAAAACATGCAGGATACCAGCCCTCGAGGACCAGGATTGGACACCCCTGATGTAATGGAATAATCTACCATTGGAGCTTCATTTGTCCAACAAGCTGAAATCCTAATCCAACAAAGTTCATAGTGTCTGTGTTCTTTTAGTTTATATGAAATTGTTCTGTATCAGACACATAATATGTCAAGCGTGCCTGTTTGTTTGATATACTACGTGTCTGATACAGAATAGTTTCAAATAAGCTATGATGAAATCTTTCTTTTCCATTTCAAAGCATTTCTCCGTTCATGAATGAGCTTCGTTCTTACTGTGCCGAGCGTTGAAACTCCTTGCACTAACTCTTGTGCACTATAAACTGTGGTACTTTGATTTAATCACATTAACTACTTAAATTATTCTGTCGTTCGCATTTATTATTCTATGAACTCTGCACTTATTTTAATTATATCTTAAATATGACTATGTTTTACTGTTGAAGCACTTTATGTATTCTACTGAATTTTCCTTTTGTTTATGTAACTCAGAATAAATTATCTCTGTGAATGAAATGCACATTATAAATGACCCTACCCTGCCTGGTGTAAAACATCACATCGCCCAACCTTAATAGATACAGTAATAGAAAAATGCTGGTGTTTATGTAAATTAAACTACCTGTGTTGTAGAAAGGGTTCTGAAAAGGGGAGAGGTAAAACTCTACATTAACTAAATTGCACTTTAATCATTTGTTTAAAAAAGTCTCCAGTGGTTCCATTTGCAAACATTCGCTGCGTTCACTGTGTAATGAAAATGGTGCACATTTATTAGTGTCGACTAAAGATTTCAATCTAAAAGGGAAATGTATTTGATCTGACAACATCATGATTCACATGATGTTGTGAATCCACAAAATGTTGGATTAGAGGCTTTCAGGAAAAGCCAGCAGAGAATAAATTAATGAGTCATCACTTCCAGGGAATAAAGCCACTCCCTCGGGTCGCCCACTCTGCCTGCTGGAGGTATTAGATATTCCAAGAGGATGCCTCTCCTCGTATTAGCATTCCCCTGAGGGACTAGTTGCTAACGGAAGGGATCGAGCACCGGGGCTGCTGCAGCTTCATCATCAGGTCTTCAGCAGCTTCACAATGAATCTCTCACATCCATACTTGCCTCCTGCTAACACGCCCACATTCATATCAACACGCAGCGCCTCGACACATGAACGCCACATTGCAGAACAGCTCCCAGTGCTGGGTTTGGGTTGTTAAATAAATGTTTCTTATTTCAGCTGCTGCAGTGTATGTGATCCATTTTAAGCCCTGGAGTGATGGATGTCCTGCTATTTTCAGAGAACTGCTCACAGTTGTCAGGTGGAATGTAAAAAATGCAACCAAAAAGGGAAGTATACGACCAAAAGTAGCCCAGTTATCAGTCAAGTTTTATGAAAGTTTCATACCGAAAAAGGTCAGGGCAAGCAAAACATTTGTGATAGACTGTGACAGTGTGTGAGCAGTAAAACATGTTCACATACAACTGAACAGATCGACTGTGATGGATGAAAAACTAAAGTATGGCTTGAATATATGCATTACAGACACAAGCCAGGAAGGGGTTTTATAATTCTCACTGCCTTTTTTAGCCTAATGCGAACGTCAGCGAAGTATCTTTCGATTTTTTAAGACTGTTTGTTAGTGAAAACAAGCACTTTTCTTGGTATTCAAATCAATTTTATCATCAATATCATATATTATATTTATTTCAAACCTCTGAAAATTAACAGTCAAATGCTGCCACTATTATTTGGAGTAGGATTCAACAATAATGCAAATAATCATTAAATGTTTCGTTTTTTCATTGCTTACGAAAATAGAGTTCTATCAATAAAAAATTTAAAGAAGTGCATTTAACAAATAGATTTAAGTTTAATATAAGGTATAATTGCAGTTATATACTGTCCCTTGCCTTTAAATCCTACTAGTTCATTACAAATAAGCATTAAAGGATATGATATAATGCAAGTTCTACGCATTTGTGAGAGAAATAAATACGAAATTAACTTGTTTTATTGTCATTAACACAATGATCTGTGAAACCAAGTCCTTCAAAGAATGTTTTCAGTCAAAAATAACATCCTGGTTTCAGCTTCTCACTTGTGTCAACCTTTTATTTTGGCAGACTTGTCAATAATGAAATCATCTTTAATTGCAGGTGTAATGACACGGATAATGTATAATTAATCCTCCTCATTTGGCTGAAATGTACAAGCTGTGCTATCTCTATGAGGGTCATTACAGTGACACCAGAGGGTTTGTCATCGAGTGAGAGCATGAGTCAGAGTCGTGATGAGAGAAGCGCTGGCTGCCAGTTAAAGCATTCTCAGAGGACCACGCGCCCCAGTCCGGCTTTAACTGCTTTCCTCTGCCATGAGCCTCCACCCAATGTCTCTTGTTGGGAGTGAGAGAGCACAAGTGACGGCTGAAGGACGCACAGAGACAAAGAGTGAAAACAGGCGAAGGCATCGGGAAGGATCATAACAGAAACACCGCAGAGTGGTTTATTACCTCAGACACAAAAGACAGAGGAGACAGCACATGAGCAAAAATACAAAAACCCTCTACTTAGCAAGACAAGGCTGTTTGTTTTTATCTGAAAAGCTGTGTTTATCATTTCTAATATGCACTACAGAGTTTGTTTTGTGAAGTAAAACAATGAGAGAGTGTGTGGGATTGAGCTCTGAAACCACAGATGAACAGACCAAAGCCTCAGCAACCGAAAACATAACAAACATGAATAAACCAACAGGGCTGCAGCTGTTCAGTGCATATGCTAGATAGGCAGTGAAGTATTAATGCCTCCAAAATACTTTCACTTCATGTATTGCACATCACGGGTGTTGTCACATGTGGGTCAGAAAATGCAAAGCGAAGATTCACCACAGGCTGGACCAGTCTAACAAAGGCTTTTCCTACTGATAATGGGATTGGTTTCCTGCTACAACTTGAAAAATAACAGTCAGGAATATTAATATAAGCCTTTGATGAAGAACAATTCACAGGGAGCTCCATAGAACAATAGAACATGTAAATTAAAACAAAAAAGAATCAAATGAAATATTCCACAATGCTTACAATAGATATTAACATACAGACACACTGTAGGCTTAAACCTGACTGAACTAAAATCAGGATTAGATAGAGTTAAAGTAGGGTATTTTTCACTTCTTGGCATTCTACATATTTATAGAATTCATATTTCACATCAGAACAGAAAGCAGATGAGGAGTGCACCTTATTTCAGCAGCAGTCACATGACTTTAAGACACAGTCAGTCTGTGCAAGCTGGCATTTCTATAGTATCAGACTGTTCAAATGGATCTGAGACAAGGAACAGGTGCTTTTGTGTTTTAATCAGCACATTGGAAATCTCTAATAATTGATGGAATCTTATCTATAAATGTATACTCAGATTGAATAACGTTGAAGTGCTTTAGAAATTAATAAATTATTATCATTCAATGTAAAAATTCTTCTTCTTCTCCTCCTCCTCCTCGTCTAACTGAGTCAATATGCTAGTGCTTAGCATTAGCTGACCTCTGACCCCTCAAGCTTCTGCAGTTCTACCCCCTTTATCCAAATACGGTCACTTCCAGTTCCAGAAGGCCAAGATCTAGGCGTTCCTCTGTCCACTAATTATACATAGTCTATGGTTAGGTTTCTACAAGGGGTGGGTCATGAACCAAAAGTGGGTCGCGGACTCCTTCCAAGTGGGATGGGGATTGTGTTGTTAAATAAATAAATAAGGATCAAAACATGGTATTCAAAATCTCTATGACAGGACATTTTAGAGACAATTTGACAGTTTAGTGTTGATAAATGACCTACATTTTTAGTTTTATATGTATTTTTGCTTTAGTTGGACCATTAGGGATTATCCAAAACAAGGAGCTACTTTATATTGAAATAAATGAATGACAATCAATTAAAATTCGCTCTCTGTCGGGACATTACAGTGTTTTGACCCAAAAATTAATAAATAAATAATCTTATATTAGAAATTCACTTTCTATTAGTTTTTCTTTTGTTTTAAATGTAGTCTGATGTTAGACCCTGAGTGTGTTAACTATGGATTTACAAAACCTGACAATAAAAACGGATTAAAACACAAAAGTGTGGCATGTCAGAATTAAAATATCAAATCTGGTTCTGTTAGTTTTGCTTGTCTTATAAATAAACACAGCTGCGTAGATGTGATTTTGACTCATTTTATTGGCGTCTACATGAAAATGTGTTTTTTCACACAAAGCTCAGTTTTAATTCTGTAAAAGTAGGTTGCAACTTGATAACTGAGCATGTCCCAAGGCAGAACCACACGTCTATGTTTTCAGATCCCATACTGGACCCCAAACACTCCATACTGCACACATATATACTGTACACAACATGACTCTTCCTACAGTAATACACAGCGCATCGCCATTCGATTTCCAGTTACCATGGAAACAATCAACTGGCAAATACCGATAGAAAAAAACGTCTGTGAAATCATCTGATGCATTGTAAATCTTTGCTGATATCACCTGCCAGTGTCAGATGCTCATATGGATAAGCTGTGTCTGTTACAAATCATTATTTATGTAAAAATATCATCGCAAACCAACCAGAGAAGTGTTACATACTTGTAAGGACACATGCAATCGCTTGACTCCCCTGTTGCACTTGTGGGTTTCCGCATAAATGTCCATGCTATACATTCATATTTAATAGGGAATTCCTATTAATATATAATTCCTGCATAGAAGGTGCCGTTAATATGCCTTAAATGATAATCTCTGCATTAGACAAAGGAGAAGATGACGCAATGCATTGTGGGATGGAGTACATACAGATAACTCATTTGTAGGACAGTATATAGCTGATAGCTTTGGCAAATTGTAGATTTTAAGAAGTGTCTCTCACACACACACACGCACACACAGTATCCGATAACATGTGATAATGACTAAGGCTACATTTACACGAAAACCGTCTGAACCAAAAGCACAAAAGTGGCGTTTTGTTCTCACTTTAAACTGCGTTTAGACGAGCGTTTCTGGGTGAAATCTGTACAAATGGAAACACAAACGTGTGTGAAATGTCATATATATGGATGCAGTATACACACCAGATGGCTAGGTGGCAACACTCCCAACAGTGCCTGCCTAGAATCTTTTTACTTCTCTTCTACCTGTTCATGCCTAGCGCACGAAATCAAGTAAACAGAACAGTAGAAGTCCTCCAGGTCACATCCACAGCTGTCTAGGTCACCTCCTCTTTATTGGTGCGTCAAGAATTTGTAGAATGTAGTTAATTCTTGGTCTCTGTTCTCTACTACCCTCTATCAGGATTCTTATCAGTTGTTGAAAGGACTCTTGGATGTAAATTACAGCGGCTAGGGCAAGTTGAACCTCAGTCACAGGGCCCAAATGTTGTTTACTTGTTTTTCCGGTCCTGTCTCATGCTTGTCATGTCATTTCTATGTGATGAGAAATGCAGTTTTGTGCTTTTCATCCTTTACATGGTGACGCAAGGGTGGAGCGTTTTTAAAGATTTCCACTCTGAAGGATGGTTTCACCATTTTGCGTTTTCAACCCCCCAAAACACTGTTACCATCTAAACCATATGGACATCCAATAAAATATCTTGCATTTTTCAGCCCCGAGCGTCATCATGTAAAGTGCCCCTTATAGTAACATTGATTAAAAAAAAATACACCTCTGTATATTGAATTGTTTTGGCATGGACGTAAAAATATTATTAAATTAATCACAAAAGATTAAGAACCACAATAGGCTGACTAAAAGAAAATAAAGCTTAACAGGACTGAGAATACAGCTGATGGAACTGAACAGCATGTGAACTTTAATAAGCACTCGTTCTATTGACCTAACATTTGAATGGATGAAGATAAGGGATTTGTTGCCTGGTTCCATTATCAGTACTGATTGTGCATAATAGTGCTGCATACTTCAAGGTGAAGAGTTGGACTGAGGCCATGCAGTACTTCAGACCTGCAAAAGTCTGTCGTAGAGCTGGACATCTTCACTGAAAAATGCAAAATGAGATGATACTATACTTTCCTCTTTTCTCAAATTAATCTCAAATGTATACTTTGAATGTGTCGCATTATAAATATGAGTCTGATCAAGTGGTGACACATGAGCATATTTCATGTTCAACAGCCTCTGTGATGTTAGCAGAGTAACTTATATGCATGTTTTACACATATTTGAATAGGTATTTATAAGCACTTTAACATGACTAACACCACTTTAACTTTAACACCACTAACAGAATGTGGTAACATGAGGACAGGTTGCCATAGTAACACATGGACGACTCTTTACCATGTATGCATCACCCAAAATATTGACTTATTTTTTAAAATAAGTCAGATATAATCACAATGAGGATAAAGCGGGTATAGAAAATGAATGACTGAATAATCCCAATGATTTATTTAATGTATTTAATACAACACAGTGTTATTTACAACTTGTGCTGGTCCATACTGATGCAAGTAAATTACACATAAAGAGCAATTTCTCTGTATGTATAGACAGACAGACAGACGATAGATAGATAGATAGATAGATAGATAGATAGATAGATAGATAGATAGATAGATAGATAGATAGATAGATAG
>JAQQZY010000002.1:19375477-19391540 GCA_030068375.1 Ostorhinchus rueppellii
TCCAGACGGTGATTCAAAACGCCTCCAAAATTTAATCATCTCTTCCTTGACACAGAGTGGACATACCCTGAAAATTTCATCAAAATCCATCTATAACTTTTTGAGTTGTGTTGCTAAAGACAAAGTCAGATGGATGGTAACAAATGAACGCACAGTAAAACATAACCTCCTTGGTGGAGGTAATAATGTACTCTTACTTGAAAATCCTCTGTCTGACTTATTAGGTGCACTACTGCCCCCAGTGGCCTGACTTATTAGTGTACGGCGAAGTTTTTGGACAGACCGACAGACAACTGACGACAACACCCTGTGGCCAGTTTGACCGAGGGTAAAAATGAAATGTGTAAAGCCTTAAAAAAAAAAAAAAAAAAAACCCACATTCCAACTCTACTAAAATCGCATTGGCTATTTAGACAATTTGAACAGATCTATAGTCTGAAATGTGGTCTAGACACTTGAAATGAACTGGAGATACAAAGAGTACATAATGGTCCAATGTGTAAAATACTGCTTATATGTTAAAAAAAAAAAAAAAAAAAAAACAGACTGTGATAACGAGCATGGGAGAGAACTTTCCTACTACTTCTTGATAATTATCTCTTTGCAGGATGTGTATGTCCAGCAAAAAAACAAAAACAAAACACTTACAGGAAAGATAACAATCCATAATAGAGGACTACGGTGACATTCTGCCATGCTTCCGCTGAATAAACCTTCCTATACGGCATATCTGCTTGGTTTGGTAATCTGACTGTCACCCTCAAGTCCCAGCTGAACCGTCTGGTGCGCTCAGCAGTGAAGGTGGTGGGTGGTCAACAAAACTGCTCTCAAATTGGCAAAGAAAATAACTCAAGAACCCATCTGACATGGTCTTTCCAGAATCTGAATGACTCCCATCTGGTCGACATTTTCGCGCTCCAAGGTTAGACACAACCACTACAATAACACTCCAGTTCCTCTGACGATAAGCCTGACTCGGATGGTGTCACTGTGTTTGTGTTGTTGTGCAGGTGCACTTGGACAAACTCAACAAAATTCCTTCATCTGCACAAAAAAATCTGAACTGATCTGGTATTGGGAAAGAAAATTAACTGATTTATGACACCAACCTGTGGACACAATTGTGATAAAGAATTAAAAGCATATAATATCTAATAAATGTTTATCCTTGATTTTGAGAAATCATTTGACGCTGACAATAATAGAAAACTAAGCAGAAATCAGTGTGAATGTAAATGAATGAATGAATAGAACCTCAAATCTAAATCTAAATAAATGTGTCTCTTTCTACAAAGCTATGGAAACAATCATTAGTTCATAGAAACAAAGCAGCGAAAAAAATCAGGTTAACTTGTTTTTTCATGAGTGTGTCTGTGTGAAAATGTGAGTCTGTCAAGACACACGTGAGAAAGTGCATTTAGATTAATGTTAACAAAAACTAATTTTCCCAATAACAACTAAAATATAAATCAAGAATATCTGATGCTGAAACATGGCCTACAGACAATTAATATTCAGAAAACAGCTCATCAAAAGGTCATGTGAAGGACTAGTTTTATTGAATTCCTATAGAAATTCACATGTGGTCTAATTATTCCAAACCCACACACTAGTAATGAGTCCCTCTTTTTCGATGCCCACATGGATGAATCTGACATCTGAGTGATGCATAAGTACCAGTCTATTGTGCATTTTTCAGCAGCTACAAATCACCAAACTGATATCCTGCTACATTATTTTATGCTGAGCAATTGAACAGTTAAACAGGGAGTCATTTATGTGGTCACTCTCTGATGTGTGAGTCTACCATTTGTGAACATACACCCTCATGTATGTGCTACTGTTAGTTCATATGTCTGACAATTTGTATGATGGGTGCCAGTAAGATTAGCAAATTGAGGCATTTATTTATTTTCATGTCTCTCAGTTACTATACTTGATTTAACCTGCTGTTTTGTCATCTGATGGGGGCCTTGATAATGTGAAGGGTTAAAAGAAATGAATCAAGGGCTCATTTCTGCACTGGCTCTTTAAATCGTTAAACCCAGCGCAATGCAAAATGTTTCCATTTCATGCATTTTGCACTATCCCATGTCTGGGCTAATTCTGCATTACTGGGCTGATTTTAATGCGGATGTCCGAGGTCCGACTTAGAATGAGGATATGTTCTTGTAGCTTCATTTCACTTTATTTCTGTCATGTATTTCCTTTGAAATATTATTTACTTTTGAAAACGAAGATTTTTAACAAAATCTTTGATGAGATCAGATTTATATCAGATTTTTCCCATGGACATTTTGCACCGATAAAAACAAATTTACTGTGTGAGGATTGATCTGCTCACTGAATTTTATTCTCTGCATCAATTTATGGAATGGATAGAGTGTGTGTGGATTTGTGATATGAATCAGGGTTCTCCCCAGACAATGGAACAACGGCGCTGTGCCAGTATACTGCTAGCTCAGCACCACTAGACTCATTTTCAAATTGAATACGTTTTTTTCTATTTTCCCCTGATAATTTTGCTAAAATCTACCGAAATCCGTCAGATTTGCAGGCACGCCGAGTGGCTCCCCACATCCAGCACAACTCGCACAGCTTATCTTCCAAACTGCCGCCATTTCTTCTTCATGTCTCACTAGAGCTACGTATCGGGTAGTGACAGCAACACTGCCCCGATGGTTTCTGGTGGTACTGCTCTGTTTGGCCCGTTGGGATCTGACTGCACGTAAACACTTTAAAGGGTCATTTTCACAAATAAATTTCATAAACAGCAAATTTCTTGGGAGAACCCTGTGAATGAATGAATGAGAATGGTATGGAGGCGGAGCCAGTGAACCGTGAGTGTGTGTGTGTATAATAAGGTATGAGTGCATGGATGAGAGGAATGGAACAGAGTTCAGGTTTTAATCTGTTTGTCCTGTTGTCCAGCGTAGCTATGACCAACAGTAAGCATTCAGAGTTATGTTAATCACCTACGTAATAACGGGTCATCCTTAGACGCATGATATATATGTGTGTAAAGAACTCAATTGAGTTCAGTAGGGTGGAGGCACATGCAAACAGGTGAGGGGGTACATCCAGACAGGTGAGGGTAAAGCTGGGCATACACTGTGCGATTTTGGCTCATTTTGCCACGTTTTTTCAGTTCTGCGATTCTTTTGGAGATCGGGCCGAGTTTTGGCTCAATCGTGCATCTCTCATCGTGTAGTGTACATTGGGTAATGAGACGCACTTAACACCTCACAGCCACCTCCTGATCGATCGGATGAAAATCAAACTCGTTTAAAATCCTGGTCACCCCTCGTGAGGCTATCGCACTGTTGAAGCAGCTGCATGAGCCGATTTACCTCAACCTGTCACACTACGCATGTGTAAACATAGATACGGAAGAGAAAAGTAGACAACAGAGCAGCATGGCAGCACAGTGCATTACCTGAACACCGGCAAACCGAGTCATTTCCTTGTCCGTACACATCTCCGTTGCCTTTTCTTTTTGATGTCTGCACACCAAATGGCACAAATTGCCAGGGCAATGTGGTTTTCTTTGTTGAACATCATTGAGTCTCAAGAAAGCGTCAGTGAGCATCCAAGCATCTCCCACTTCCGGCTTCTTCTTCTTTTTACGTTGCAATTCCAGACACAATAGTCCGATGTGTCGTGTAATGTGAGCAGTCAGATCACATCAGACCATCAGATCGTATAGTGTGACAACAGGAATCGTGAGCTGCGAAATTTTAATCCCTGCGATTCACACGCACAGTATGAGCAGCAGCTGAATACCACGATTGAAAACATCGCACAGTGTATGCCCAGCTTAAGAGAGGGGGTCCAGGGTCACAAATAGTAGCCTATGATAATTCTTCATGCTAACCATAATGCTGTCAGATGACTGGAAACAGCAGAAACGGAGGTGTTTTTCTGGGTTAAATAGTGAACACACCCATTAGCAAACACCCTTGAACGCAAATAGTGAGCCAGTGATAGTTTAGCGAACACAACGAGCCCAGAAACAGATTTTGCATCCGTTAAGCATCTGTGTTCCCTGACCCATCGTTTACTCACCATTTGCGTTGAAGGGTGCACAAACGGGTGGGTTCACTATTTAACCCAGAAACAAACCCCAGATTCATTAAACAGGGTGCAGTACCTGTGAGGAAGGTCTTCATGCTCGGGCTGTGAGCCAGTTTGACTGGTGTGTGTCCAGAGTACGTGGCCAAAGTCGGGTCTGCTCCATGGTTCAAAAGCAACCAGACTATTGGTAGATTATCACTGGCCACTGCATCATGAAGGGGCCTTTAGAGAGAACACATCACCACAAATACCTTTACAGCATTGTATGGGTGTACTCTATATAGACATTAAAAAAAAAACAAAAAACTGAAGTAACAGGTGTGCAGGTCACATAAAAATAACTCAGACTGAACTTCACATATTTTTCTGTGGAAAAAGAATAAGTATCTGTATGAGTGTTAGCTGTAGTACATATAGGTATTTAAGGCTATTGTATGTTTCTCCTACTTCATTCTGCAAAAAAACTCCATCCACAAAAAAACACGTTTCTCAAAAATCCACTTCAAAGATCCACTTCAAATTGTAAAAGCACGAATAAAGTTCTGTCAAAATAAGCACAAAAACAGAGGGTTGTTTATGTGCATATCTTCACATTTTCAGAAATTAAAGTTATAAAAACCAAAATCGATTGAATCATTTAACATCCAAGTCACATTAGCAGCTAAATCTGAAGCTGAAAAACCACAGTGATTCAAAGTGAGATTCTTATTTTGTAGGTACTATTTTCCCTCAAAATCAGCATTTACCATTTTGTAAGCTTAATATTAACTACTGGCCACTATCAGTGCCAGTTTTTGAAGGAGGTTTATAAAAGTTCTATTAACACTGATCAAACACCAAAAGTGGTGGTGAACTGTAGTTTGATTAACTGGGCATGTGGATGAAAGGTCAAAAAAGGCTATTATTTAGAAAATATGTGAGGAATGGACATTTATGTAGTCTTTAAAAAAAGAACAAAAGTGTTTATTAAAAATTGTACATTCTCATTTAGTATGTTAATGTCTCTGAAAGTGAGTAAATGTAACAATGACACAATAGTGATGAGGCTATTCTGATATTTCACAGTTTGTTAAAATGTAAAGCATCGACTGTTTTAGCAGAAAAATTTAGATAAAACAACAACAACATAAAAGGGCCATACATGTAAACAATGTACACAGGAAAGTCTCACCTCGTTCCATCCTGAGCACTGCAGTTGACATCTGCACCGTGTTTGAGCAGCATCTGGACAATCTGAGTCCAGCCTCGAGAGGACGCTTCATGCAGAGCTGTGTAACCTGCGTTGTCACGACGATTGACCTCCCTGATGTCCTTTTCAAGACAGTACTGAACCACATCCTGAAGATCAGAAGGAAGATGAGGAGTTAACATCAGTCAAAATCAAATCAGATTAAAATTATGATGACGCAGGAATGGGAACCAAAATTCTGATCCAAACCAGAACGGTCAATGAAGTCCAGGGATGGTAAAAAAAAGTAAATTCAGGTTCTGCTCTGCTTCTAAATATGAATACAGACCTGTAAAGGTCATATGTAGTGATTTACCAGGACCTGTCTGTTCAGATTAGACCTGGTTAACATCACAACACTCAGAAATATGAACCACCATCAAAGTTCAAACATCTGACTTCACTTCAGAGAAGAAACAAAGACAAGCTGAAGAACAGTGAATGTGTGAAACTAATTATCTTTAAGTCATTAGTGTGTTTTGATGGTTAACACGAGCAATAGATGAGGTGTTTATTAGTTAATAGTGGGCTGCCAAGGGACTGAAGATGGAAATTAGCCTCAACTTCCACATTCACATGCATATGTTCATTAATATGCATAACTCCTTTATAAATAAATAAACACAAACGCATATGAGAGGGAAGGGTAATCAATTGCAATCAACATGACTCCAAAACACGCGAATAAATATCTACAAATATTCTTCATTAGCCATAAATCTATCTAGCACATATTTATAAATGAAGTTGATGTGTGGGAAATGCATCTCTTACTGAGTAAAATACAGGGCAAACATAAATGCAGGTATGTGCTGCCAAACCTTAGTTTGATTTAGCGCTGTAGACTGATTTAAGTTTATAAATCTGAAACTCAAATGTTATTAAATACCAAATCTTATTTGCCTTCTGAACGTTTTTCACTCATAATAAAAATGCTTTCTAAATATCTGACCCCGTTTTAGTAAATGAAATAGTGAATTGGTTTACCTGATAACCCAAACGAGCAGCTCGTTGAAGCAAAGTCTCCCCGGCGTTCTTATTGACGATCAGCCGACGGACCTCTGGAGGAATGGGCCTTTTTGGTGGAGACTCCGAGCCACTGCTTCTTCCTGATGAGCTTTTCTTATTGGATGGAGGAGACGGCAGGGTTGGAGGGCTGTCTGCCTTTTTCACCTCGGTGCTATCATCACCCAGGGCTTGCGAGGCGCCACGTTTGCCCAAGCTGCTGCGTTTAGTCTTAATCTAGAATAGAGATTTATAAGTTATAAATAGCACTGAAGAATGGAAATTAATTAAATGTACTGTCAAGTCAGGGGAATAGTTTTCAATTACAAGGGACCTATGAGGTATTAGAGCGGCTGCCTCGATAAAGGAGAACACCACTGCAGTTATGCAGCCACAGGGGGGCACTGTAAGCTAATGTATTCATGAGACAGTGGACCCGGCTGTTGTTCGATGCACTGTAATAAATCTACAAGTAGTCCAAATGAAAACACCAGTGAGCTCTTACCTTCTGCTCATCACTGTCACATAGGTGTTTGCTTTTGAACTTCCTCTTCCCTGAAGGCTTGTCGTTGCACTCTGGAGATGCCTCACTCTCCTGGTATCGAATGGACCCTGAGCGGGTGAATGAGGGTCTGCGAGGTGAGGGCTCTGGGTTGGAGGCAGGAGGACTCAGACACTGGTTTGTCTGTACATCTGCAATGATCATTTTAATATGGTGATCAGTTTCCAAACAGATGAAAAAACTCAAAACTCATAAAGCAAACTTGTCTACGTCTGCTGATTTTGTCTGTAATATACAGATTCAGCTTCTGCAGAGCCTAAAAGTGAGAAAAGAGTATTTTCGGTGGTATTTTGTGCCGACTTCAGACAGCATGGCTCCTCCTGCACAAATGGCCCTCGGCTTATGTGCTGAAACTGGCAACTGCTGTGAATGAACTCCACTGCTCTGCTTTTCGTCGATGCTCTGGTTTGTTCAGTAAAGTCTCTACATATACACGGTTCCAGGACAGTCAGCACCTCAGGAAGGTAAGCTGCAGGTTGCAAACATTTATTGTCTTCATTATCACATTGTTTTTTCACATGTTACACTGATCTCAGTATTTTAGTTTTTACCCATTATGCTGTTAGTTTTATACTCTTCTGAACCTCAAATCATCAGCAACGATCCATCAACTCATATCCATAATTCACAACCTGTTACTGGCTCACATCTTCACCGTAGTTTTGTGAATGTGCTATATACCAAGTTATTTACTTTTATCAATAGGCCATCTTTGTTACGGGAGTAAAAATTCTTGAACATAATGGACAAAACACTCAATCTTAACATCCAAACATCGTCCACTGGAGTTTAATGTTTACATTTGAGCCATATTTTAACTGATCTGAACTAACTAATCCAGGTTGTGATTTAGTCATGTTTAAGACAGAAACTAGAAGATGTCTCCTTTTAAATGAAGCCTAATAAATCCATTTTGACTACCCTACACTTGTTCTGTAATATGCTTCAGCCTTTCCCAAAACAAACTCACCGTGAAGAGTGGATGTTGAAAGGTTAAATTAGTCACTGCGCTCATTGCAAGCCCTGGTGTAAAATTTGGATTAATCTTGTCCTTTTTTTTTTTTAATGTGTGGCTGTTCTTATTACTTTAAAATGTGGGGCAATATCACATTTCAAATGTGAACTGGTCACCATCTTAAACAAATCCCATCGCAAAAGAACAATAGCAAAGGCGTTACACATTCCAACACATTCCCTCATGTTTCACTTGTAAAGGTGAATCACTTTAAAGGCTTATTTGATCCAACACCTTGTCCCTCCAATGGTCACCTAGTGTGGCTTTCTAGATGTACTCTGTTGGGATGAGGGACATTTCTGCTGCTGAGTGGAAGGATTATCATTTTCCTTCCTTCCGTTATCACTGTGCTCTGAGAGCCCCCCTCCGCTATTTGAAAGAACAACAACCTCAAAGCCGCAACTGCACCCAGAAAATCACAAGTTTGAACAAAGACACACACTGTTTTCATTTGCATGGATTAAGTCATTTTCATATCATAACATGCGTCCCCATGTGCTCATCATTCACCAAAATAACTTTTCTTTCTGCACTGTTTTACAATGTCGCTGTTGCTCCCAAGAACCAGCTAAAGAGCAAAGATAACTTTTATCCCTACTCCAGAACGGCAGTGAAGGGTGTCAGACCCATCTACAGCATTCACATAAGACGACTGATCATCATCGCAACAGACATGCTCCCATCAATGTAAAACTAAGACAAATACACTGACGTAAAAGTCACATGAACTTTCCATATTGAGGTTGCATTAAAAAAAAAAAAAGTCACATTTAGATAATAATGGGCCATGCTGCAATTTCAAGCTAAATTTACTTGCTTAATTATCAACAACAATGCATGATTAGTAGGGGGGAAAAATGCAGAAACAACAAATACACACAAAAAAATTGCACATTTACAAGCGACTCTCTCTACTTAGTGTCACTAAATCCACAATATCACCCAAAAAAAAATAAAAAATAAAAATCAGAGGTTATGTTTATTTTTTTTTCCTATTTCTGCCATTTCATCACCCTGAAAGTGCAGAGTTCAAAGGCAACCTTGTAAAACTATATAATTGGGGTGATTCAGATTCAGGTATATTTTATTCATGCACAAAGAGAGAAAACATATTATACAAGTGCATTTTACAACAGATGTACATGAAAGGGAACCCCAAGGAAGCAATAGTGCTAATAGATAGGGGACCCAGATCGGGGTGCATAATATTACAAATTAGATTCCTCATAAATCATGCTGAAAATAATCTGATTTTGGCCACTTCACCTCTAGTCTGACTGCAATAGATATTCTAAAAGTCAAGCAGCATGGGTCTTATACTTTAAAAAAAAAAAAAACCTGCTCTAACTGACATTTTACAAGACAACTACTGTATGTACTGATGAAAATGTCCTATTGCAATTACTATTGACAATACTGAATGTACTTGCTTTGGTCATCAAAGAAAATATACAGATCACTGATCTTTTTGAAGTGTGTATTTTACATCTCAAACATAAAATCTTGGTCCAACACAAAATAGCAAAAAATAAAAAACCTCAAAAAACGACTTGGATTTAGCATGTTTTACAGTTCCTCTCTCTGCAGTGTGACTAAAATCCAAAATATCACCATACACACACTAGACCTTTAAATTGCAGCCTTTTACAGTGATTATATAATTGCACAGGCTGACATTACAACTAATTTCGCTGCTCTACTGTGTAACAATATAAAAATGTACAAAAAAAGTCATGTATTATCAGTTCGTGCAGACAATGAGTTCCATCAGTGTCCACACACACCTTAATGTTTTACCAATGTTCTCTCTGTCTCCTTAAGGGTTAATCAGAGACATGACACCTGATACATGGTCAACACTATGACACTCCCTCTACTTGGACCGTAATTTACACGAGACGTCAACACTCACTCACTAAAAGCCTGATCATTTTGTTCTTATCACCTGACAAACACACTTTAAAAAAAAAAAAAAAAAAAAAAAAGGAGGGACGATCACTGTCCAAACGCTTTCATTGTCCAATTACTTCACAGAATGCAAGTGCTGACAGCTCAGATTCATTTATCTGCTACATTTCAAGAGTACAGAATAATCAGGAATATAAAAAAAAAAAACAACAAAAAAAACTGTTCACTGAAAGCCACCAAAGCCAAGGTTTTGTCACATATTCTGGTCCGCTGCCAAAAAACTAATTTACAACAAAATGAAAAAACACAACAGAGACTCCCTTGTGAAGCCGATACCAGCTATTCCTTAATTTGGTTGAATTAAAACAATTACTTGATGATCGTGAATCAAAACCATCAGCTTAAATCAGCATTTCTATTCTTGATTGAATTTACAAGGCTAAAATCTTGTCAAATTCCTCAACATCATCATGCATCTAATATATCTCATAATTTAACTCTGCCATCAGGTTCATATTGGGGGTTTTGTGTGAAATGTCTCAACAAATATTTGACCAATTGATTGACTGAATTCCACAAGATGAATTTTAAACATTTTCCCAGACTTCATCAGGTCTCCATAACCTCAGCTGTATTTGTTGTTTGGGGACTGTCATTAGCGTACTGACATTACTTATTTGTGTATAGCTTGTTTAGTGCTGAGCACCACTGTGCCTCAGTTAATTCTCACGCAGCTGCTAGGGTGAGTCTAGACCAGAGGTTGACTGATAGGAACCTTTAGAGGCAGATACCCTGTCCCCATAAAGTTGGAATCATTTTATTTTCAGACACATTCCTCTTTATACACATCAGTAATCACCATTGACCTGGAGCAATTAGTATATGCTGAGTCCCAGTTACACTTTATCAGGAATAAGTCACATTGTTACAATCATTTCATGAGAACAAATAAAAAGTATTTTATTCCAACTTTATAGCCAACAGTCTGTAATAATGGTAATACTGGACAGGACATCAACTTCTTTCATTCATTTTTAACTCTGAAAGTAATAAATACATCTGGAAATGAGCAAAAAAAAAAAATCTGCATGGAAGCAATATGCATTTTTTTTCAGCTAAAATACAGCTAAACCATCTCATCTTAAGTTAATTCTCACTTGCCCCTGTACAAATGTATTTATTTATTATTATGACTGATTGTTGTGCCTAATCTCAATGTGCAACTCTAAACAGAGACTAGAAGGAACCAGGACACCTCAGTACTCTATTTCCATCCTCATCAGGAAAAAAATATCTGTTTACTTCTTTTTAAACAGTTGGTCGATTGGGTAAGTGAGATTCTAGATTTACTATCCCAACATGCTATTTTACTTGCCAAGGCTTATTGTTGAGTGCTGTATTAGTGCCAATGTATCAGCCAAACTGATTAAAGCTGCCAAGATCACAATGAAAAGCACCTTCTGCAGCTCTCTCCTCTTGGTCCAAATTAAAAGAACAAATATAGACGAACTGACCGTACTTCATGGCATTATGAAAATGACAACCCACTTTTCCAAGCTTCTGCATGTTGTCAACACGCAGAGCACAGCAGTAGAATCACGTCCAGGTCACATCTAATGGAATCTGAGCTGTGATCAGCAATTACAGTCGTCAGTCATGTATTCAACGTCACTACTGGTCTTAAGTCACCTGTGATTTTCAAGAAACCTGCATCACAGGGTACAGCACAGAAACACAGGGAGGCAGTACAAGCAGAAGTCTCACAACCTCTTGGACAGTCTTCCTGATGATGTGAGACAGGCCTCTACTCTGACCATGTTTAAGTCCAAGCTGAAAACGGTTCTGTTCAACTGTTCATAGAACAACTAAAAGGGTTCTATCTGCACTCTTCTCTTTTACTTTATTATTATTTATGTTTTATTGATTATGCTGTAATTGTGTGTTTTTAACCTGCCTCTTTTCCATTTTCGTAAAGCACTGTGAATTGCCCTGTGTATGAATTGTGCTACACAAATAAACTTGCCTTGCCTTGAAAGGTTATTATGGATTCTTTACCCAATGACACTAAAAAACTATCAAGCACTGCAGCTTTAATTCCATGTCCACGGTAATACAAATATTTTGCAAAACAAACATTTATCTCTGCATTTGGGCCTCTTGTCCACATGTAAACAGAATCTTATATCTCTAAAACAAAGCTCGCCTTCCAGAGTGAAGTTCATCTGTGTAGAAAATGAAATCCGAAAATAATGGTGTGACATCCCAGTTAACCATGTCTGTTGTGGTTTTGGTTATAAGTCATATAAGTCTACAGACCAGCACATTACCTACAGAATATCATAGTCAGAACAAATGCATTAGGGAATCAAACATTTGCATAGTATTTCAAAACCTATATACTATAAAATATATACTTTTAACTTAAGTTTCTAATGTAACTTTTCATTGTTGTTCAATTTCACGACAGACTAAAACCTCTGTGTCCGCTACATCCAATATTATCTGATGGTCTACAGAGTCCACAGTTTAAAGCCCAATACAAACACTGGTTTATCGGTACGTAGTCATTTTCCATTCTAAAGTGTACAGAGGTATTTTGCAAAATGAAAGCTGCGTGGACAGGGAAATGTCAGCTCAGAAAAACATCCATATTAGTGTGGACAAGGCACAAAACACTAGAACTCCTCCACTTCAGTCCAGAGATTCACAGGACAAGCTGAGACTTGTAAAACACCACTGTAGATCACTCTGAAAACTTGCCAGTTCACACCGATGCATCAACACAGGACAGTGTACAGGTGCCATATCAGCAACTCTTTACTTCCATCTTAAATGAGGGCTTTTAAGACATTTTGTCATTGAATATAATTTGTAGTGTGCAGATAGTGAGGATAGTAATGGTGATTTTTTTTTTTAACTACAGTGGCATTTTTAGCTTTGATGAAATGGTAAACTATAAAAAACAGAAATGAGTATTTCTCACTTTTTTTCCCCAGGTACTGTACAGTCATTTAGAGGTGTTGGTCCCTCTTCTTATAAAGACAGAAAACTGCAACTATTAAGACAACTTTTGAGCAGGGGAACAGTTGATAATGCTGTGCTTTTTGTCAACAGGTGAGCTACAGCTACACCTACACCCTAAACCCAACTCTAGTGATTTCATTGTAACGTGCTTTGACTAAGGATGCACAGATACATTGTCCTAACAGTAACAGCAACACAGGCCTTATGAATGAAATGGTGTGGTCATTGAAACATTGTATGATAAAAACCTAACCAGATTAAAATAACTTCCATGGTAAAGATCTGGTTTGTGTGCGTCTGTGTGGAGATTGAGATCAGAAATAATGGCGTCACATCCCAATAAATGCACATCTTTTGTTCTATTGTGTAATGAACATGCACCACAAAACAACATCAAATATAGGTCATATCAGTATACAAGCCAGCAGATTACCTGATGCTGATTATGGTCAACTAAGAACCCATTTCAATCCCTCCCTAAAATGGTTTCTGAATCACAATCTATTATCCTTTTGTAATCATGATCATTTGTTTCTTTGGCACCAACAGCAGCAGTAGTAGTAGTAGTAGTAGTAGTACTAGTAGTAGTAGTAGTAGGAGGATCCGATCAAGTGAAAGTAAACATCAACATGAGAAGTAAATTTGCATGTCATTTATCAAATGGGCTCTTTTTTTTTTAGTTCTATTTTATGGAACCGTTATTCTTTTTAAAATACCACTTATACAGTACAGGAGAAGTTCTGAACCTTCTGCTAGGTTACATTAAATTAACAAAAAGACATGAAAAGACTGTCTGCTACTTTGAGAAATTATAATTCTGAATGATGAAGTTTGCGAATTCATACATTGGTCACATTTAAAAACACTATCTGTGAACTGTTACGAGAAATTACTCTATATTTGTCATTTACCTATATCAGTATGGACCAGCACACGTTGTAAATAACACAGTTAGTATAAAATATGTTAAATAAATCCTTGTGATTATATCGGTCTTCTTTAAAAAAATAAATCAACATTTTAGGTGATGCATACAATGGTAAAGAGTCGTCCATGCGTTACTATGGCAACCTGTCCACGTTACCACATTCTCATGTCAAAACAGAGACTTCACAATATATTACTCTAAAACTTATTTTCAGCAGAGTTGAACATAATAACGAAAATGTTTTGATATCTACTTGATATCAACTTCTGTCAAAAACTGCATGTTTTGAATGTTTGCGTAAAGCTTAAAAAATTCAAGTCCTTTTCTAGTCCATGTGTTATCGAGCAGTAATTTGACCTTCATTCATTCATTCATCTTCTATCCCCGCTTAATCCTCATTAGGGTCACGGGGGTCGCATGGAGCCTATCCCAGCTGCTTAGGGCGAAGGCGGGGTACACCCTGGACAAGTCGCCAGTTCATCGCAGCACCTTTTTCATCTAAAAATTTCATCTCCTCAAATGTTGTTATACATAATGTTTAAGTGCTTATAAATACCTACTCAAATATGTATAAAACATGCATGTAACTCACTCCACTTACATCACAGAGACTGTTGAACATGAAATGTGTCCACATGCTACTGCTTGATCGGACCCAGTAGTAGTAGTAGCTGTAATAGTAGTAGTAGTAGTAGTAGTAGTAATAGTAGTATCATCAGGCACTGGCCAAATAGTTATTTTGAACCTCAGTCTGAGCCCAGAATTTCTCAACTTTAGCATCCCTACCTAAGATTGTTTCACCTTGTTGCTTTATTCCTATTTACATAAATTACCATCTGGACTTGAAAAGGTTAATATAAAACTTCACTGCATGAGGAGAGAGGCTGGTTACCTGCTGTGATTTCACGGTCCTGTCGCAGGGAGTCGGACTGTTGAAGGTGCTCTCCATCTTCCAGCTTGTCTTTCTCAGTGATGTAATCCCCAGTCTGATACTTTTTATTTCTGCAGCGCCGACGCTTCTTATGAACAGGGGTGTCCCCCTCTGCTCCAGCTGTCTTGCTCTTTCCTTGAACCCCTCGCTCTGGCAGAGGTGTTGAGCGAGGCCTCCCTCTTGGACGGCGGGCTGGTTGGGTGGGAGTCACAGGCGGGGAGGGCGGCGGAGGAGGCACTGGCGGCGGTGGAGGGGAAGGTGTCGCAAAGCCCCAGAGGTCGAGCCGGGCTTCATCAGCTCGCCGCCGTCCTCTCCTTAGTCTTGGGAAGGACGTTTCTGTAGCATCGGGCTCCTTACTCGATATGACTGGAGTCTCTGCGCTCTCTGGTCTGCAGCTGCTGTCTGTAACTGATTAAATCACATCTGATCATTAAACTCACCTTTAATACATAGCAGTTTATCAAATACGTCATTTATGAGACTTAAAAAAAAAAAAAAATCATACAATATGTCACACTTTCTGTCAGCTTAATATTCCCTTACAAACAATACTATCCACTGACAGCAGGAGTCAAGTAGTGTCTTGTGAATTTACTAGAAAAATGTTAAACGGTTTACTAGTTCTGCTCTGGCAATAAAATGCTACAAATGACATGACTTACAACATGGGTACTGGTCGAAATAGAAAAGGAAACACTCCAAGCAAGTAAATGGTAAGGCAATATTGTGGGAATTTCCAGTTCTACTCCACAAACACTTTATTCTTATGTCCTCTTGTGGTTCACAGATTACAGAACGCACACTTTGATACGTGATGATAAATTATGGCAACCTTAGGGAGAAAACTATGGGATGTTTTTTTATGGCGATGCTGTAAACAAAATGAAAAAGGGACAGACATATGTATGCACTGATTACTGTACTGTGTTGAATAAAAACATATGTCTGTATTGAGATGGCACAATTTGGCAAAAATACTTCCATTACAATGATTGTTGCAAGTTACATGGTAAAATGGAAACAAAATAGATTAATACAGTGAATGATTATAATTCTGAATTAAAATTAGATTTAAATGTGTGGAATATTTCATTTTTTGTGTTTTACACTGTACCTTCAGACCTTTACACAATAGCCTTTTGCAAGTATGTAATTACAGAGGCTGATATTGTGATTTCATTCATTGTGTAGCTGTATTTTTTGGCAGTATACATTTTGTATGTCAGTATATGTTGTGAACTAAATGTTAAGCTGTATTTCCAAAGGCATAAATAACCTGTCACAAACACTTTTATTAAAACAGTCTCAATAGAATAAAATAAGTAAAACTACAGTGTAGTGTGGGAAAAAAATAAATAAATAAATAAATAAAAAAAATTATATATATA
>JAQQZY010000002.1:19392001-19418366 GCA_030068375.1 Ostorhinchus rueppellii
TCTCATATACATACACACATACACACACACACACACACACATATATATATATATACACATACACACACACTAAATACAGATAAGGCTACAGTGTTGTAGTGTGGCATATGATCTATTTTTCAGAGGAATGGTAATGGATCCGTGCTTTCCAAATCTTACTTCTCTGCAAATGTTCATTGCATCACTAATATGGCTAATGTGGCTAGGCTACTCAATGCTCAAAGTGTTTGGTTGTTTCTTTAGGACTTTGTGTAACATGTTTTATCTGCTACTGAGGGAATAAAGTAAATAAAATCGGACATTAAAGGCATTCAGATTATCTCTGTACGGCCCCTTGGTCAGCTGCTGTTGACCACAGGCGTCCAGCCATGCAGTAATCCTGGTTTTACACAGAGGTCTGGCTGAAACAACGATGCAAAACACAACCCAAGAGAACTGTTATGTTATTACAAGAAGTAGTGTAAAAATATTTTCTCTTCATTACTGTGAGACACATTAGATGCTTGTGGGCTGCGATGAGAAGAGAGATAGAACTGGTGGCACTGCTTATCTGAAAAAACAGGTTATGTAACACAAACTAGATCAATATAAACACGATTGTCTTATTTTAGATTTCATTTCAAGATATATCAATATGCCTTAAAAAGTCAATATGCTGCTCAGTCATAAAACACACACTACCAAACTATTGTCTGACAACAGACTTGAGCTAAATCGAGAGATGTTCAGAGTAATCCAACTGTAAGCCTGATAATGGGCTAGACGTCTGACACAACTGAAAGCATCATTAAATAGAGATAAAGAGAGGATAGGCATAACACTTTTACCCATGCTGTGACACCTTTTCAGAACAGTAAAATCTGAAGGATTACAAGACACAAAGGCTATACCTGGTTTGTTGCGACTTGACTGCTCAACCTTGTTGGGGCTGATCTTGTCCCTTGGAACATGCTCTTTACTCTGCGGGGAAAGTTTTCCTGCTGATAGACTCTGCTCCAGCACAGGTGCAGATTGTTTCTTCTGCTGAAATACACAGGGGACAAAGTGAATCACACTGTATTGGATGTGATTGATCATAAAAGCCTTCATGCTGATGGAGAGTAACAGACTCACAATAATTTCTTGGAAGTTAAAAATTCAGATGTAACTTTACATCATTAAAGGAAACTCTTCCTGTCCAATTCACTTTTCAAAATATACTGAAGCAGAAAGTACGAATGTATACAAGTTGAATACAAACATGTAAGAATTCAACTGAAGAGAAACAATAAGCAAAACATAAAGGTCTTTTAAAACAGTGTTTTTTTTCTGCTGTACCCACAGAGTGCAGTTAGATTAGCTCAAGCACCCCTATATTATCTGGCTAAATTTTGGTTATATGGAACACAAACTAACTAACTAACTATCATCTAAAACTGATTATTCACACACAAATACAATATTATCTATAGTCCACCATTTCAGCGGTTAGTTCACACATTTATCCAATTATTTTACTATATATGTTAAAAACTTTTTAAGCAGTTATGTGTTCTGTACTTCTAGCTTGCTGTAAGAAACACTGGACTGGGAAATATAACTTTTTAAATTAAAATCTGAATTTTATGTGCTATGATCATGTCTTATTCTCAACTTTTTTATCCTTTCCATATCAATTCAAGACAAAACATGATTCCTATGTTCAACATTGGCAAACAATGGTAAAACCAAAACTTGCAAGAGTGTAAATGTGCGACAGAATAACTATATAAAGCACCACTCGTACGCACTGACTAGAGGAACATTATCACAAATATATAATAACACACAGGTTGCTTTTTGTAGCTTCAATAATGCACTCATCTTGATTTAATAATAGTTCACATTAATTAAAGAGCAGAAGCTTAACCAAACTTATTTGATCTGTCATTGCCCAGTCTTACTTTCAAGTGTGATGTGTGGTGTTAAGAGTTTGAAACCATGTCGACCACCAGCTTATTTACAAAAGGTCAGCATGGCATTAGTTTGCAATTTGGTTGTTTTTCTTCCTAATAAATGCAATGTGGAGTTATATCATGTAATTTTTTTTTTTTTTAAAGTCAAATCCTTCAAAAATAATATCTAGCAACAGCAGTAGTGTCCCTGGGTACCACAGAGAATCACTATGTTAAAAAGACATTCAACCATGCACAGAAATACCTCACCTTTTTACAAGAAGACACTTTGGTTGGAGTATTTTCTGCATCTTGTTTTTTCTTTGTGCTTCCTGCAGCTTTCTTTGATGGGACATTCGGTGACTTCTCCTTTGCCGGCTTCTTGGAACTCGTTTTCTTTTGTTTGATGGTGGCAGCTTTTGCTTTGGTTGGCGACTCCTCTTTGGTTCCATTTGTTTTCTTCTCAAACTTGTCGCCTCCCCCTGCACAGTGGCCTGTAAGAATAGATGCAACCATGCCCTCCAATTTTTCACTGGGTTTACTATCTGACGCCCCACTTTCTTTCTTGAATATCTCCCCCTCTAACACCTGGGCTAGTTTGCTCTCCATCCTGTTCCCATTTGTTGATGCATTGCTTCCAAAGATGTGAGACTGGCCAGCGGGCTTTAAGGAGCCCTGCTTTGCTTGTAGTCCCATGTGTTCTGTCTGACTGGAGTGAATTTCTGTGTTATTCTCCAAAGCCTCGGTGGCATTCGATTTTTCAAGTCTCTTCATGGCTTGAGTTGAATCCCCTTGAGAGGGCACGGTGGGCCATTTTTCCACTGACCAGAATGGTGGGTATTCAAAGGTATGTTTGGGCGGGGTCTCTTGGCCCCCTGCGAGTGGATTCAGAACGTCGGTCTTTCTAGATGCAACAGGTGAAGTCTGAGCATTTCCGTCACCTGTCAGCGCTGTTGTTTCAAGAGATTGTTGCTTTACAATTGATGCAAGATTAGACAGGGGAGACTTTATTCTCTCCCACTTATCATCCTCAGGTTTGGACGGGCTGTGGTGAGCACTATGAAACTTTGATCCATCGGCCGCTGTGGCATTTTTATTCTTTGGGGATCCTTGTGTGATTTTTCTGTGGACTGGTGAGGCTTGGTGTGGAAGATGTGATGGCTGTTGCCACGCTGGATTGACAACACTGGTAGAGTATGGCACCGCTGTTTTTCCAGCTCCAGATTTCTGATGAATCTGTGCATTGGCAGAACTTGAGAGGGCTGTTGTTAGGGCTCCTTTAGAGGGACAGCTCTTAGCTAGCATTGTGCTGGTGTTTTTAACAGGCTTGACACTATGAGTATGTTGGTTACCCTTCATGAGACAGGAGGGCTTCTTTCCTCCTGAGGCCAGATGTTCTCCTTGATCAATTATAGATATAAACTCTTGTTTCGCAAAACTCTGAAATTCATCAGCAAAAGTCCCTTTGCCATCTTTGCCTCTAAGGGTAGAGGCCAGAATGGGACTTGCCACACCTACATAAGTTCCAGGGATGTTTTTAATGGGGTCTTGTGATGATGCTTTTCCCCAGGAGGGTTTAGGCTCTGGGACCTGGTGATTCTGAGGCCTATTTAATTGCTTTTGATGAGATCCATTTCTATGGGTATTGGGTAAAATTGGATATTGCACTGTTGAACTGTAAGTTGAATGAGTCCTCTTTGAGTTAAGAAAATCTCTTTGATTTGATTCACTATTATGAGGTTCCATCAACGAAACTGGAGGGTCATTTATACATTTTGGACGTTTTGACTTAGCAGACAAATCAAGAGGTACATCTCTTGGTTCAATGGAGCAAGCTACTGCGTGGTCCTCTGAAGCAGAGGGGGTTGTGGTTTTTAAGGAGCCCATGGATGTCTTGTCTATGCTGTTGCCTTTTTCCACATGGTTCAGCAGTCTGCTCTGAGAGGTGAGGCTGGCCAGTGCAGAGCCACAGCAAATGGCAGCAGTGGGAGATAACGTGTAGCGAGTGGGTGCAGTGGAAGATAGTGATGGGTGCTGTAATGGAAGGGCGATAGCTGGTGAGGCTACAACTGAAGCTAATGATTTATGTTCTAGAGATTTGGCGTTCTTGCTTGATGAATGGTTAGATTTAAGTTTTGAGGTGGATGTGCCTGCTTTTTTCTCTGCCACTGGCATCCGAGTCACAGAGAAGGGATAGGGATAGGTCCGCATTAGAGGTGTCCCACTGACACCTGAGCTTTGAGGCTGAATTTCTTTCTGAAACTGACTGGCTGTGGCTTCTCTCAAGGCTGCAATCTGACCCAATGCTGGTGGAAGAGTGATTTTACAAAGTGGAGAGGAAAAATTAGTGGAGGGGAGGAAGGCAACAGACTGGGCTGGTTTAAACATGGCGGAGCACTGAAAACCAGGTGGAACACTTTGCACAGATTGTGTTTGTGTGTTTGACTTCTTACTAGTCGTCACATTGCTGTGACAGGGGTTGAGTGAGTCGTCTCGGCTGACTTTTACACCGCTTGACCACTGAGGAGGGGAGAAAACCCCAGCACCATCAGCCTTAAGTTTAGGGATGTCTGCTCTTTTGTCTGCTGTGGTGAGGGCTGAGCCTGACATTGGTGCATTGTTGGGCTGTTGAGGTGGAGAAAGCTCAGAGCTGTGGTTATAATTGCTAGTGTCCAGGCAAGCTTTCGTTGTCTTGCAGTCTGTCGCTGGAGTGGTCTTGTTCTGCTGACTGAGGGTAACATCTCCTCTAAACTCAGGGGGTAGCGTCTGGGGGGGATTTCCCACCATACTAGAAGACGCTTTATTTGGAGCACTGATCTCTCTGCTCACCGTGCCTCCATCCCCTACATTCATTAGTGTGGGATCCACCTGAGTAATAAGAGAAGTTCATGAAGCCAATGTTAATTAGAGGAGAGGGAAGAATGCTCTAATCTAGTAATCTAACAGTAATAAAAAATAAAACACATACCTGCATAGGTGTTTCTTTAGCACAACATGCCTCTGGGGGTAGCTGAGTCAGTCAGGTGAGAGTTTTCCTTGTAATTCAGTGATATGCTGCAGAACATACAGAAAAAAGGAACACCTATTGTGATCTCTGAACACACTTTTCTCATTTCAATTACACAAAAGGCTTTCATTTAATCCTTCGTAAAGGGGTAAGACCTATTTAATGCAATAGTAATTGATTCAGAGTAACTGGTATTTGGCAACTGAAAACTTCCTATCTTTGAGACTGGCCCGGAGGCAAGATATGTTACAATTTCCTCACAACAGGGAGATAATTCAGGGTAGCAAAGAGAAGTGTAGTAAACTGAGGAACATGCTTGTTCCATTGTTCCTTTTGTCTTCATTTGCTTAAAACGCTAGGGGTACTGACAGTTTACAGTGAAGATCCACCCAGAATATAAACTATATACAAGAAAATGGACAGTTGTTGATTAACAAAAGACCTAATGCATTAGTGACAGGCTGATTATGAGCCAGGAACAAACACGAAAAACACTTTTTTTTTTTTTTTTTTTAAACTGACAGAGTAAATGCACCATTATTTTTCCTCCAGTTCTATTACACGTCTTTTTTAAGTAGGATGAACAAAACTCTTGAGTTCTCTTGTTGCTTCAAAACTACTTTGTTAATGCAGTAGATTCTACCGGTGGATCCAAAATGGCATACCTTATAAAAGAAACTATTCTTCATTGACTCATGAATGAATCTTTGATTTAGCCAAGAAATGAGGCAACTGTTTGAGTGATCTTTAGCAAAAATGACACTTTCCAGGTTCTCACATGTACAAATTTCCTCTTTTTTCCCCTTTTCTATTTCACATCAGAGTCTACTAAATCACATAGCCTACTCTGATGATACAGTTTACTGTTCTGATATATTCATAGAGTAACTGATCAACTGAAGAAATAATCATTAGCTGTAGGTAGGTTTAACTGAGTAGGACAGCCTAAAGAGAAACTCTTGTTATAGTTGCTTAGGGGCCCTGTAACTCCGGTGCCTGTGCCTGTTGGTCTGCACAGTAATCCATCCATGAAGCAATCAGCTGTGATCCCTTACCACTGCACAGTCTTAAGTTTTGAGCAAGTTGAGCCCCTTCCTTTAACCTGAGGCAGGGATGCTTATGAAATTATTTATGATTTACAATAGAACTGCCCACGTCAGGTTTTAATGTGTGGATCATCCATCTTCTTCTAAAATTAGACATTAAATTCCACCCGTTGCTTCTCTGCTTAAAACTCCCACAAAATGCACCAAAGTAGTAATATGCAAACAGCTTGATGTGATTTGGAAAAACATAGATATATAGATATATAACCGGGGACACACGCCACATCACCCTGCTGAGGAGGTAGAGGTAGAGGTGAGCGCAAAACCAGCGCATCTGCAAGTAAATGAGACGACTACAAAAGGGACCAAAAATCTATGTCAAAGCTTTGGGGGAGTGGGGAATGTTAGACCCCGGAGGCAGTGGAACATAACGAATACGATGCACATAATGACTGACACACACCATCTCTGCTGGAATCTGCGAGCGAGGACTGAAAAGAGAAAGGGGATCCAGCGATGCAGATACGGCTCAGTGCAAGGAGGGTCTGCATTCATTACCGTAGAACAGTTGCTTACAGCTAGTTTGTCTTTGTGCTGCGATCATACTCCTGCGGTCTACTCCGCCACAACATTTGAATTCATCCGCTCTGATGTAGGCCAATAAATGTACGCAGTAGTCCGCACACACGCCGTGGGCAACAGCGCACAGACAAAACAAAGTCAAGACTGGCATTACCTTTGAGAGAAAAAAAATCCAGCTTCACTTCCAGTTTACTGTCCAGCCCAGGGCGCACAAGACACACGTCCCAATGTCACAGCCTGGAAGTACACAATAAGGCCACATGCATTTGCAGCCACTAGGTCACTGGCCAAAATTCTCTTAGAAAAACTCCGAGAGCACCGGGTCGGTCTGTGGATGGAGATGACACCGGTCTCCATAATGCGCATGGCTCTCAGGTGATTCGTCCACGCATCCCTGTCCTCATCCTCAAACCTGGCCTTAATGAGATGTTTGGAGGTGAATGGCAGATGTTTTGGTGGGGGGTGGGGTGGGTAGGTATTCAGGCAGAAATTTCCTACATGGGCTACGTCGTACTGGAGACGCACAATGTGACACAATGTGTCAAATCTCCTGATAAGGTAAGTCAACACAAATACACACAGACAGACACACACATACACACAAGGGAGAGCAAAACAAACAAAACTCCTGACCACCATCATCTCGTTGTTTCATCAGCCCACAAACACCAGAGCAACTAACAATGTCTGTCCGTCAATGTGTGTGGCTGTTTTTCTGAACCAATAATCAATTTCACCAGGAGCTGACGAGTTACTTGCGAATAAAAGTAAAGCCAGATGGACGAGTACAGCAGGGCTGGGTGACAGAAGTTATTCCACGGGCTTGTTCTGCCGGGAAAAAAAAGGGGCAAACAATACATTCAACTCCGCTGACCAGCACCGACACCGCGGAGAGCTTTCCAGCTCCCTGCGCAGCCGAGTCTCCGCGGAGCCCTCGCATTACGCCCGGGTGGTGTACATGTTGAGGCAGGCTACTGATATTTATCCCCAGCCGACCTAATGTGAAGTGCTCCGTGTCTCGTATCGGCCCTTTGCTGTGGACTGAACTGAGCCACTTCGGCGTTGGAAAGGCATTCGCGGAGCCCCCCGACCCAACCGAGCCTTCCCTCTCCGTCTCCCCTGTGAGACTCTCTCACTCTCCCAAATATTGAATAATACTAAAAGCAAAGCCGAGATAAGAGGAGGGGGGGAGAGAGAAAAAAAGATGTCTAATGACACAAACAGTTACGAACCCGCTCGTCCAGATGGCATGTGAACGACGCGCAGGCACGACTCGGATACAGCCGCGTCCAGCCTTTCGCCTCCGCCGTCCGTGGCTGTTCACTAATCTCGACGGTTTTCGGTCCTAAAAGTCTGGGGGGGGCGGGAGGGAGGGAGGGACGAGGAGGAGGATAAGGAGGAGGAGGAGGAGGGAAGGTGGGGGGGTCGGCAAGACAGTCCGTTCCGTATCTCCAGTCTCCAGTCTGGTGGGAAAGAGAGAGAGAGAGCGCGAGGGGGGCAGCAGGGCGCACGGCGACAGCATGGGAGATGTAGTGCTCGGCTATCCACGCCCAGGATTAGATGCTGGAGCGGCTGGGAGGGGTAAGGACTGCAGGTACCGGCATGCAACGCGAGCTCCAGCCGCTCAAGGGGAATGGGGGATCGCGACCAGAGTGTAACGGTGCGCTAAACTGAAAAGCCTTATCGGGGTAACGAAGTAATAAACTATATTTTTTAAACCCACGGTGGCTCTGAGTGGTACTGAACCGGTGTGTGCGTGTCAGTGGCAACCGGGTCAATTAACAGAAAGAGAGCTGTGGGTGATGGCTGCTGAACGGAATTGCCAAAATATAAAAAAAAAAAAAAAAGTGGGAGAGGTTTGGGTCTGTTGCAGGGGAATTAACACGAGGAAGCAAGTCTCCGGGTGTTGGAGGCTCTCCAGTCGCATGCTGTAGGCTGCAGACTGATGTACGAGCTCTGAGAGAAAAGGGGAAACACAACAGCCTTTTGCCACAGATTCACTGTAGAATTTTAAGCCATTTTGTGTGGAGAAGTTTTGGTAGTATGTGTTGATGCCATCCATCTAACTTGACTAAAGTCTAATGAGGTTTAGCTTCCAGTGCCAGGGCCCCCAGCACTGACCTGTATCTGCTGGCTGGTAGAAAGAAAACCCAGAGGGAACAAAAAACTAAACAGAAAAAAAACAATTGCTTACAAGGTGACAGTGGGTTGCTGTGTAAATTCCACTCAAGTTGATATTAAATGAGCTGTAACCCTTTCCAAATTCCTCAGCCGTCCACTAAGGTGATGTGTGGAGTCTGTGGAGCCTTTATTCTCATCTGCATATTACCCACCAAAGGCTTGTCGTGTTCCGCTGAAAGCACTAAACCAGACAATCTACCCAACATAAAGACTTCAGATTACTGTCATTTATGTAAGATGTGGACTGGTGACACTCAAACCATGTGATCCCTGTGGTTTGACCAGGCCAGACTTATGTATCAGTACAGCCATTTAGCCACAACAGCTTCTGCACTAATTCTGGATATTTAACCAGAGGCAGTGTCATTCACTCTGCAGCAGATCTTCACTTCACTGACATTCACATCTCGCAGCGCACTGTGACAAAATCACATTTCCTGTTCAGGTTAGTTCAGGTTTTAACTGGATTCATGCATTTCTCAAACACAGAATGGGGGTGGAGGGTCTTGAGCTGAGTTCACAAAAACTACAGAGCTGCTGACTTAGATTGTGAATTAAAAAATTTACTCCCACTTCATTATTGGGGCAGACAGCAAGACAAAGTGGCCAAGTTAATAAGAACAACAGGGGCTGAATTCAATGCAGGAAAGTGGGCATGGTCTACAAGACACCAACATAAAACAGCTCCGAGGTAAGAAGGTAAGGATGTCCACAAAAAATAGCCTCTTGTTAAATACAGTAAACAACCTTATTATTTGCCACAGAATAAAACCTGCTGTACTTACTTTTTTTCCATCTAACTGTAGACAACTTGTATACTATAACACAGGGTGTGTGTTTCTTAAAGTCTGAGTCTAAAACAGCTGGTGAAAAATAAGCACAAAGGAGCTGTGTGTATGGATATATATGCAGGCTGCCATGATGTAAAAAAAAAAAAACAAAAAAACACACAACTTAACAAGTGATCACCCTAGTTTTAAAGTGCATGGCAGTACATTTGTAACTCATAGTCCCACTCAGGGAAAGTTTTAAATATCACATAGGTCCACAGAGCACAGAACCTGCACTTTGCCTTGTCTGATTGTTTCCCAAAGATAAACAATAGTGGATGAATACTTCTCCTTTTCCATAATCACATTTTGGCTCAGTAAGTAAACAGTACAGGTTACCCTTCTGTAATTAGGCCACTTGTCTTACCTGAATCCTGAAAGGAGTAGGCCTGCTGTTTACACGGGTATCCAATCCTTTAGGCCAACAACAAATTTCCTACTTTTCTCAACACTTGTGGTGATGAGGAAATAACCGTGCACAAACAACGAGGCTGACATCTTCGTGCGAGTCAGAGAGTTTTGTTTACAACCATGCACGATCTGATCTGATCTGTGCCGACCCCGACCACTGAGGCGGTGCAGGACACGGATCCCTGTCCATCCACCGACAGCAGTAGGCTACGAGCTGAAACTATTTCGCTGCTTTCCTATCGCTGAGTGGATCGGTGTGTGCGAGCCTCTAACATGCCCTTCGCCATTCGCTCAGTAATGGCTGCGTGCATGCAGCCAAATCGTTGACAGATGGCCAAATGTTAAATTGGGAAACCAAAAACGCCGATCAGGAAAAAGGAGGGACGCCGTAGAGAACCGTGTCGGTGTAATGCAGGAGTATCGGAGAGTCGGCAGCTGACACATCGCATTGTGTCTGAGCTGGGGTAACCCGGAGACCTCAACGACCGCGCAGAGCTATCCCGGTAGTGACCGGCTGCTCGGGGCTTCACCAATTATGGACGAGTTTGGTTCACAGGCTCCACATCGGATGTCTGGAGCTGTGGGGTTAAAATAAACTTGTTATGCATGCAATTATCCGTCAATGAGGGATGTGGTATTCCGCACACACACTATGACAACTGCGATAGCACAGATGAAGGCACGTTTATTTCGAAGGCCTGATTTTTGAAGAGTGTCGTCTTCAAAGTGGGCATACATGGTCATCTATCTGTGAGTCATATTGGAGATTATCAACCCTATTTAGGCCGCCATGGTTTACAGCGACGAGGATGTCCCGTCTAAGTTCTTTGGTTCACCTGGTCAATATTGAATGTCGAGGTGGGGAGGTGAACGCGGAGTAAAAAAACCAAACGCGTTATTCTTCCATCTTTGCTAGAAGTAATGAATTATTCCACAATTAACGACGGGAAGGACTGCAGCCGATCACTGAAACAGTCAAGGGTGATGTTCTTATCTGCCAGGTTAATGGATGGCCCGATTAGCCGTCCGGATGATGTTGAATTCTGTGTCTAGAACAGAAACGCATCACTTCATGTATAGTTACTGTGTCAGCGTCTGGATAGCCGACCGCATCCACAGCCGACACGCATGGACAGCACACTCATGTATGTCATCTCGATCCACAACTTGACTCTCCATACATGTGACACGATCCTACATAATGCCGTGGGATAACAGCGAAACATCACTGCAACTACGGCGCCTGCAAGACACCGAGAACTAGAAAATACACATATCCAGGTCAAAGTTTGGCAGAGTTTTACTCGCCCTCAATAGCGTTGTGCAATGCCCCCTTTAATGCCCCCTGCTCGCCCGTAACGCCTTTGTTATTAGTAATCGCATGGTATTGCACCGTCTTACCTTGCGCTCCGAGCTGCCTACAGCCACAAAGCCTGCACACAGCGCAACAAGCTATTGTTGTCTACACGGAGGCTTCCATGCGGGGCCAGGGATGTGATTTTAAAGTAGAATGAATACAGTATGTAATTTTGGCTTGTCCTCGCGATCTTCCCTTATTGCCAGTTTTCGGTCTGCAGCAGCTGGAGAAAATCGCGCACCCTGGGTCCTAGCGCCGGGAAAGCCCTACAGGTGAATAACAAACACACTGGTGCTCGATGGGCTTGAATCTTTAATTGAAGGGGAATTCGCTGGAGTCAAATAAATAATCCCATATGGAAGACTTTATCCATTTTCAGTCCATTTATATGAAGAGTTAGATCCGTATACTTATAATAGGTAGATGTACTGCAGCTGGCTTTGGATAATGGACAGATAGTTTCATTTTATTCAGCCTGATTAAGCAGTAACAGGAGTTAACACTAGACTCCAGCTGGCTAAAATGTTACTGCAAGTTTGATTTATTTCAGGTGACACCACTCAGAACAGGGTGCATATGGTGTCAGCTTTCAGGTGTTTTCAGTTCACCTTGTATTTAGACAAGCAGAGCCATCCAGGAAATGGTTAAATCTAAGAACATGGACTTCTGGTGTCTTTATTAAAGCACATGTTAACTATATGATAGGACATTAGAGACAGATACAGAGAGGACGACACAAAACAACTGTAAAACTAAACAACATCAAACAAATACTTTAAAAGCAGTTGATAATTATTTTTAGTGCCAAATCAGACTTTCTGCTCTGATCTGATGAGTGTTGCTTGGACACTGTAAATGATAAATGATGGGTTTTAAAACACTGCAACACAGCCTAGAAATAAATTCAGGATAAAACAGACTCAATTCTATTGGAACTAAGAAAAAAAAGGGTGACATTATTGGTGTTTAGAATTCAAGACATATGGTTGTTTTTTTCCCTTTTTGCTAAGAGAGGTGAAGGTGCAGAATTAAGTAAGTTGCTCCATTTCTCCGGGAAAAGAAAAACTGCTCATTCTAAAGCCACATCCTTATATTTGTTTATTTATTTATTGCCAATCATTCTGGCATAACTACCAATCAAAACTCAACCAGAAGCATGGTCAGTGATGTGATATTCATAATGGGGAAACCTTTCGTAGTACACATCTTCAAATGCCACCAAACATAGTTGAATATTATTGATGATTTTTAACAGGAGCTCATCTCGGCCTTGTATGCTAAACAGCTCCATCTTCTCTTGTTCTCTTGGCAACATGATGCAGGCAAACGAAATGAGGTGCTCTAAAGTACAAATATAGAAGTTGAGCACAACACCGGAGCAGAAATCATCCATGACAAATGTGAACAGGAAGATGCATGACAACATATATTTTCTAGTGAGGTGACATTTGACATTTCTTCATCTTATTTTTATCTAATGACTTCTGATAAGACTTTGGTGAATGAATAGTGAAGATCATAATTTCTAGCAAAATGAAAGAACAATATTCTACAAAACAAAATCAGTCACTTCAGATGTAAATTATACAGAAAGATCCGAAAGCAATACCTGACTCTTAAGGTCAGAACACCTAGGCAGCCTATGAGAAGCCTGCAAAGGGTGCTTAAGACAGTGAACGAATCAGAGCTGATGTTAGTGAGTTCAAAGCCCATTTACTGGGATAGAAACTTCACACGTACTCGTGGGACAGTGCTTATGCAGCAAGACTAAACCATGCTAAAGTAGGCAGCGGTTTGAGCTGTGGCAGGTCATGTCAGTGTTAATGAAGGTAATGATACAGTGGGTGAAGCTGTTCTAGAAGTTCTGATGGAGCATGAGCACCTGAAGGCTTCAGCAGACACAGAGCAACATTCAGGACATTGAAGTTCCCCTAACGGATATCAAAATATTGATGTTAACAACAAGGCTGCAGTGATGGATCCTGCAGATTCACACACAGGTTAACACTGTGTGTGTTTGTGGGATCACTGTACAAACTTAGTGCCTCTAGATTAGGGCCGCGGGTGCAGAACTCAGCCGGAATCACCTTAATTCTACTGAGTATGTTGAGGTGTTTGATACCAAATTTAAGTAACATCTTAATTAAACATTTTACACAAATGTTCTAAATAAAAGAGCTTCTGAGAAAGATTATGCTGTTGTTGAATACTGGCCTTTCTATGCAATAATTTGACATAAATGATTAATTCAGTGAATGTATGGAAAATGAGATTGTGATATGTATAGTTATCTGGATATGAAATGATCAAGGTCAGGGGGTGAGATTTTGCTCATCCTACTCTGAATAATCATTGAGAGGAATGTTTGTTGGATCTACTGTCCTGTCAACTAAACAAAGGGACGCAACATGTTGACAGTGAAGTGAATACGTAGAACAGATGACCAATGTATCCAAAACACAAACTTCATATTTTTTACCACTTTTCTCAACCAAGTGTAAATCCCATAATGTTGGTTTCAGAAATTTCCACCAGAGAACAGAGTATTGGAGGGCTGTAAGTATTAATAATATTTATTTGTCGGTATATACCCCCCGTATACTGCCCTATACACCACCCCCCATTCACTGCCTCCATAGACTGTCTACCATGCGCCTTGAACAATGAGACTTTATTCCACTGTTGCTGCTGCTATATGCACCAGCACTTTAACTGTACTGTTGCTGCATACTGTGAATTTTGTACATATTATGAATTTATTTTTTTTCCCCCATCCTTTTTAATTTTTTCTCTTGCATAAATTTTTTAATTGTAGTTTTACTTACCATCTATATATTCTATTTTAGATTTTATTCTTTATCTTCTTATGTTTAAACCGAGACCTGGGTAACTACATTTCATTTTATCATGTACTTTTGATCGAATCACAATAAAATTGAGTCTGATATATTTTACATGTGGACATGCAACACACACTGAAAATGACCCTCTGCATTTAACCCACCACTAGCTGAACATACAGGAGCACACCACACACTGCAGACTCTGAGCAGTGAGCTGCCATTTCATGCGCCCGGGTGTGTTGCTCAAGGGCACATCAGCCAACTCAATCTCTCTGCCTGATCTGGGGAATTTTAACTGACATCTATTTGGTCACAAGCCACTTCTCCAACCTATAGATTTATTGGAATCACAAGTTTGCAAGAGGAGGGCCATGAAAACCCCCCCAGACCACAGGCGAGGCTGGGTAATGGTGTGCCGTGTTGCGGTTCGCGGTTGGGTCCTTTAATCACTACAAGGCTACTTCAGTGTCACAGTGTTAAAGAAGGAAACATCCCACCTTGAAATTGATACTTCGACACAGAAATTAGTCTCAGTCAGTTTTATTTCTAATTACATCTTAAATGCATTTACCCATTTAAAGCCCTATTGTGCAATTATAATTGCTGTGTAGTATCACATGGACATATTATGTGTCAGTCAAAGTCGCAGCTGATGAAACACATCTTGCACATCTTGAATTTTGATCCAGCCTACATAAGAATCTGAATTGTCTATTAAATTTGGTCTGCTGCATTGGAGCCAGGATCAGTGAGAATACAAGCTCTGGCTGCCTCTCAAGGTGTGCTATTGTACCCCACATGATAAACAGATGCAGCTGTCATCCCCACATTTTCCACCGCAGCCTTACTGACCTTCCCTCAGTAGCACCTAAGAAAGCTGGAAATAGCTAAAAATGGAATAATGATATAAAGGACAGGCAATTTTAAGAGAGGAGGATGAGCAAGGAACTAGTTGGTGTAAAGCCTGAACTAAGATTTGGCTTGAAGCTCAAGTCTGCTGCAGGGAACAAACCACTCATCGCAGATTTAAGACCCAACGCAAATAAAAATAAGGAGACATTTTAAAGAGATTTTGGACAGAATGTGGAAAATTCCTTGATTAAAGAACCATAAAGTGAGCATCAATCAGCAGGAAACATACTCACACCCAACAACTTTACTGATGAGGAACAAGAGCATATACAGACTACAAATCTTAAAGCAGCACAATCCAAATACAGTGATATGTTTCTCCAAACCTCTAAGACTTAAAATCTCAGGATATCTGAACCAAATCAACATTTATAAGATCTACATCTGCTTGTTGTGCTTTGATTGACAGGTTTGCAGACAGATTGCTCAGCTGTGAAGTCCAATTTTCAGAGTTTCAATTGATTAAATAAAGCGCAGATCATGTGTAGATGTGGTTATAACAGGTTACACTGGTAAGATTCTAGAATGACTTTATTATTGCTTATTGCTTGAACTTTACAGTCTTACAGTGTCAGTAATGCCACATTTCTACTACATGGAACCAGCTCAGCTCACCTCGACTCAAGGACCAGGTACTATTCCTGGATACCGTTTCCATTAGAGGATCCTACCAACATTGGAGTACCTGGTCGTCATGGTGACACTGCGCATAACTTCTGTTACGTCTCCTCAAAATGTTGCTGATAAACTTGCTTGTCACGCGTTGCCCCATCAAGCTCACGCTGAATCTTTTCATCGGCCCCCAATGACAGAAATGTCTGAACCTCCTCGACCTATCACGGTGTCATTTCCTGGGCTGTCATCATGGATTATCCTACTCCTATATTTACTGTAAACTTCTGAATCTGTTTTTTTTTAATGGTGTGTCGCACATTGATGACGCAGACAACTTTCTGACCAATCAGTGGTCTGCAGTGTTTACATGTCACATTTTAGTATCTCTTCACCTGTTTTGGAACCTTGGCCGAACAAGAACTAGAAAGGTACCAGAATCCAGGTTCTATGTAATGGAAATATAGTCGAGTCAGTCCCACATAGTGGAAACAAACCACAAGATAGGATTGAGCATTAACTTACCCATGACCCCTCACAGATGGTCCGACCCCACACAATTCTGCAGCCCCACCCCTTTTACTCAAATATGGTCACTCCTGGCTGACATGACAGTATTACAGTTCAGAAACCAACAGGTAACATCATGGTTACTCTGTTTACTATTTACATACAATCTATGGTTTTAGCCACTGTGTTGCCCAGAAATGTTGTTAATTTGTAATTTAATTTTTATAGCTTGCACTTCAAGTACTATCAGGATTTGTTTAGCATTCGGCAAAGACACCAAAGTTCGGCAACAGACAACGTATTTAGTACAATTAGATCTAACTCTAACAAAAACACTTTTATTGCTTACCCATGAGAGTTGGGCAGTAACCTACATTTTATGGTGACAATGTCCTGGATTTTGTACATCTGACATCCACTCTAACCATCTCCTCCCTACTGAAGAAAGGCAGAAGGAAAAATTTAATTCTTTACTGCTAATATACACTTAATTAGAAGTGGTGATATAAATTGTACTTTTGCTTCATAAATGTTGACCTTAAGCACATCCTTAGTTTGCAGGGCTGTGGCATTTTGGCAACATTTTTGGCAATGAGGATTAGCAGCACAAGAATGAATGATCCATTTGCATTCAATTCTTACTGAAAGGTTGGCAGATATAACCTGTCCAGTCACAGTGCATGAACTATGACATGAAAGAGGCACATGTGCACCTTTTCTTTGCACAACAAAGCCATACGAAAATATACAATACTCCTGTTTGCAGAGATAGTGTTAAGGATGAATATCTATGAATGGATCAACCACATATGCCTTCCCTTTTGCACACTCCACTAAAGACTAATGTCTTTGCAGTAATAAAGGTGATTGGTGGCTGGTGTGCATCCCATAGGTCAGAAAATGGTTTTAGCAGGCTTCCAAAGCACAAGATCACACAGCTGTTCATACATCTACAGAGACCACATTAAAATCATAAATGGAATGGTTTTGATGAAAATTTTCACATCTCAAGTTATTTTTCATAAATTGTAATATTTGCACTTGTCAAACTAACCATCCAACAAATATGTGATGTTTAAACCTTTAAGATGGGCTTCTCTGTAAAATATTAAACATAAAGGAAAACACAACTTTCATTCATTAACAGCAGTATATACATCCAATGTTTTGTTTGTTTTTGGATTATGTATATTTGCAGCCTGGGGGCTATTTTCATGAATGCAACTGTCATATGCAAGCCTTGCTGCTTTCCTATTATTTATGGTTCCTTTGCCTTTTATTCAATACTTGCTGAAATGCCATTAAAGTGGCCTTTTTGATACATTCTATGCATAAATGCACATAAAACAAACCGTATCTCACCACAGCCAGGCCGTTGTATGAAATAACATTAGACAAGTCAGTATGTTTAACTAGTAACTGAGGATGCCAGAAAACAGGGACACATATCGTAGACTTATTTCCAGTTTCCTGTTGGTGACCCAAACCTGGGCAGCTAAGACTTAGCATTAGCTGACGCCAAATTACCATGGTTGAGAGATAAGGTAACGCCCAATGTAGGGTAACTGTCAGTTGAGTTCCGATGTGGTCAGTATTCGATCATATAATAAAAACAGCGATAGTCATACATAAATACATGATCTTTACGAAAGCGACCCGAAAGCAGGTGGTTCCATAGTGTAGCGGTTATCACGTCTGCTTTACACGCAGAAGGTCCTGGGTTCGAGCCCCAGTGGAACCACGAGTCTTTTCTTTCAAAATAACTTCCATCATTTTGATGCCATACAGTCTGAGAACTTATGGAGTTAACGTGTTATTTTACAGTTCTAATACTACTACTGTAATTACTAAGGTTCCAAAATCAGTTTGGTACGTTTTCCAAATTTCAGATTCCAAAATCCAAAATATTAAAGTCTGATCACTGCCTTATTCCAAACAAATACACCCTTAGAATTTACCCCTGCTACTTCTGTTAAAGTAAATTCTTCAGATCAGCTGTTTCACTACTCACCAGGACTATTAAAAATATTTTTTCGGAGGGAAATAGAGAAAACATTGCTAATTCAGTAGCTTTGGAAGGAGAAGAAAGAAGTGACAGTTAAACCTAAATCTAACAGCAAAACCCTTCTCTGTTGTTTATGCAGATATTTAAGTGTGTATGCATTTCTGTGTGTGTTGACCAGGAAATTTTCCAAACTAAAAGTAAAAACCAAAATAATTTGATCTGAGACAGATGGAAAATATAACAATTATGTAATGGTAACAGTAATAACAGCTTTTTAAAATAATGTATTATCATTTCATACAGACTAATATACGTCCACATCTGAATCACAATTTTATAATTTATTTTGTGACATACATAACCATTGAGTCACTTTAATTATTAATAGGGGAATATATGATGCTCCAAGTATAACTCCAGTCTTTAAAGACACGATTCAGCGTTGCTTTAAGGCTATCGTTGTCAATAACAGCACATACTGAATTTAAAATGAGCAAAATATATAATCCACATACAACAAATAAATTAAACTAGGGCTAATATTAATAACTTCACCCAACTGAACTACAGTTAGCTTAATTATTTTCAATGAGAAACTCACCAAATCTTCCCCCTGTTGTGAAGTTTTTTTTTGTCGATGTTACATTCATTTCACTTTTAACAGAGAAATAAATCGCACCTCGGACATTTTCATGACTCGAGCAGACTACTGGTAATTTACGGCCAACAGCGCCATCTCTTTTGTAGCTAACCTTTTGTGCTAGCTTACTTTCACTATAACAGATTTTAAGATACTGATATGTCGCTGTTGCTAATTGCCAACGACAGAAGAATGTTAACTGTTAGGTGGTAGTTGCTTCAACTGTGGATAAGTTAGGAGAGGTTTACAGTTGGTATTTGACTGTGGCCTTTCTCCATAAGCGGATATTGCTTCGTTGTGATTTCCGTGTGTCACAAAGATCTGTGTCCCCAAAATGGCGAACGTAGCTGCGGCCGCCGCAGCAGCTGCTGCTGCTGCCGCGAACAGAGATCCAGCCGTTGACCGTTCACTGCGGTCGGTGTTTGGTAAGTGTATCCCCGTTACTTCTGTAATGTAGGTAAATGCACCTATATGTTTATTAAAGGACTGGTTAATGAATGAGAGCTTGCGGAAAGGAGGGAGCCTGGTGAGTGGCGTGACTGTTAGCTAAGCAACGAGGAACAAAACTTAAAGCTAAAGCTCTAAAAGAAATAAAACTAAGATTTAACGTGTTTTTGTGATTATTTTAGTGGGGAACATTCCATATGAAGCCACAGAGGAACAGCTGAAAGACATCTTCTCTGAAGTAGGACTCGTGGTCAGTTTCAGGTAAGTTAAAGAAAATCACATTCGTCTTATTCTCTTTTAAAAATTGCGTAAATTGATGTAACTAAATGGTCATTCATTTCAATTCGTGCTTTATAAAGCGGCGTTTTAATGTAACCTCTAGTTTGTTTTACTCCACTCTACACGTGGATGTGATCGTGTTTGTGTTGTGGTTCTCAGGTTAGTTTATGACAGAGAGACTGGGAAGCCAAAGGGCTATGGGTTCTGTGAGTACCAGGACCAGGAGACGGCCCTTAGCGCCATGAGGAACCTGAACGGGAGGGAGTTCAGCGGCCGGGCCCTACGTGTTGACAATGCAGCCAGTGAGAAAAACAAGGAGGAGCTCAAAAGTACGTATTTATGCTTATTATCTCTAAATGAATGATCTGTGTGGGGTATGGGTGACAGTACGTACCATTAAGTGCCTGTTACTCCTGATGTGAACAGGTTTGGGGACAGGAGCCCCGATCATTGAGTCTCCTTATGGGGACAGTGTCCAGCCAGAGGAGGCCCCGGAGTCCATCAGCAGAGCCGTGGCCAGTCTGCCACCAGAGCAGATGTTTGAACTCATGAAACAGATGAAGGTGAGCTTATTTACAGCCTCTACCTACACATACACTGTCCATTGTTTGTGTTTCAGAGCTTTTCTTCTCAAAATGTCATCACTTTTGCAGACAGAGAGTTATGGTTTTCTCTTTCCAGAGAAATTTTCATCCAGGTATCATCATCAAATGAAAATTGCGAAGACGCTGAGGTTTTGAACATCAGCAGCCAGTTGTTCTGAATCATTTTATGTAATGTTATAATCCACATAATGTAGTTTTATGAGCCATGTATTTATTATTATTTACATTTATGCATTGAGCAGATGCTGTTCTCTAGTCATGTCATGGTTATTTACATGGAACATTGAAACACAACACTTGGCTGCCTATAGGGGTGGGCAGAGTCAGATCAAGAAGACTAGATGGACAAATGAAAATGGATGAAAAGCAAAATAATGGGACAACAAGTTGGTATAAAATGGAAGTCCCGGTACATTGTGATGAAAGTTCATTCCAGCTGTTCTGTTGAAAATTTAAACTCAAAACCTGTTAATTAACCATATCAACTTGATTTAAAATGCACCAGTCTGAAGCTCAGAAGATCAAAAAAAAAATAATGGGAATTTGATATAAATAAAAGAGTGTTTTCTCCATAAATCCGTGTTCTCAGCTGTGTAGTTAATTGTCAGGGCTTAGACTTTCTCATCCCACAAAAAAAGACAGTGACAAATGTTGAGTTTGAATCGTCTCTGGCCTGATAACTATATGCAGATGCTCCTCATCTCTCTTTCATTAACGGCGGCTGTGCTACTCTCCACTCTGTCTCTCTCAGCACTGCAAGAGAAGCCTTATCTTTGCACAGCTGGCAGCCTGCTTCATTAAGCTTAAAGAAACACCACACTGCAGACATTTCTCTGACTGGAAAGTGTTTTGTTGCACCAGAGCTTGTGTTAGTTGGACAGCTCCATATGCTGATGAACTTGTGACTATCATTGAGCTGAGATCCCAATTCTACAGATATTGTTTCATGTCCTTTTTTTTTTTGTTTGTTTGTTTTTTTGGTAACTGCTGACACCACCAGTTTGCTTCGTTATGACTTTGAAGCCCTTTGAAAATCAACGTGGTATATCGAAGCCGTCGCAAAGTAAAAACACTTAGCCCTATGTGAATGGGTCTAAAGGTTTAGTTCTGGGTTTCAGCTGCTTCTCAGAAAATCTAAAATCCAATAATTTAAATTTCAGGACCACTGTTTCTTGTAAAAGCATAAAACTATAAAGGCATTAGTCACATGGGAAATGATGAAAACATAAATTTGTAAGTAAAGCTCTGCTGTCACACAATCGGGAGCATTTTCAAAGTCCAGCTTCAGCTCAGTGGGATGTAAATGAAGAGATAGTATTCATAACATAAAATTCATTATGGTCTTAAGTTTACAAAAGTCTTAGATTTAATGCAAAAACTATAAAACCCTTTGTTTGTAGTTCTTCCAATTTGCCATTTTTCTCCAATTGTATACTTGAAGATTCTGTTCTGTGAAAAATTGTGGTTCTCTCTCCAGCTGTGTGTGCAGAACAGTCCACAGGAGGCGAGGAACATGCTGCTGCAGAACCCTCAGCTGGCCTATGCTTTGTTACAGGCCCAAGTCGTCATGCGGATCGTTGACCCTGAGATAGCCTTGGTGAGACACTCTGAGTAGTGATTGACGAGGTCACTTAAATCTTAATAATCTTACTTTTATTTGAAGGTATAAAAAAGTTAATCTTGTCTGTGACCTTGGCATTTGTCAAATAAGATGAAGACCTGCTTCTGAATCCAGGCATTTTTAATTAAAGGGTGTTTTCTGTGGTCTTTATGCAGAAAATGCTCCATCGTCAAACTACAGTCCAGCCTCTGATTCCCAGTGGACAGACTGGAGGAGCACCAGCAGTTAATCCACCTCCTGCTCAGCCCAGCGTGCCAGTCTCTCAGCCGCAGCCTGTGGTAACTTAGCACAGTCTTACACACTAGAAAACACAACTTTATACATGCTTTCTAGACCAAACGTTTGTGTTTGAGAGGTGTTTTATTTCATTCTCACCTCCTTTCAGCCTGGAATGCATGTCAATGGAGCCCCACAAATGATGCAGCCCCCCAACATGGGTGTGGTACCTGGACCAATGGCTGGACCCGGACCAGTACCAGGGCCAGTACCAGGACCAGGACCAGGACCAGTTGGACCTCCAGGTAAACTGCAAACGGCATGCAAGTTTACATCACTGACTAAACTGGTCCAACAGGATCAGGGTAAACACAAATAATTTTACTGATTTTATTTGGGACACTTTTAACACCCCCATTTAAGATGTTGTTTGGCTGAACAACATGGATAACAAAAACAGAATAGTATTAATGATAAATGCTGAGGTGCCTTGTCGTAGTCCAGTTTTCTGCACTACACTCTTAAAATCAACCAAAAGAAGTTCTTTATTGTAATTGCACATGCTTATACAATACAGTTTTGTTTGACAGCAATCCCTGTTGCAGCAGATAAAAGTATAAATACAAACAAAATATTTTAGAAGTAGAAATGTGTAAAAAGTAAAGTTAAAATGGGAATATACGAAAAAAAAACCAATGTGTAGAGAAAATTACAGAATGTCTTTAGCTGAAGGTGTGAAAAGTACTTTGGTGTGCAGTTGGGGTGTAACATTGCACTCGTTTGTACAAAACAGTTATCGTTCAAGGCCTTCGATACAATATGGAGGTGTACCAGACGAATACATATAGCCTATGTGAAGAACGCAAACATTTGCCTTACATTTCCACATGAACCTTGAAACGGAACGCATATAGTATGAATAGGGTGGCTGCAAGCGGAACCCATGTGCATGGTGTTCCCTATATGCTGTCTGCCAAAAAAACACTTTAGGTTGAGGCTGGGGTGCCAGTTGGGGGGATGAAAACCTGACAATAGAGAGTATAACAGGCACAGAAGCCGGGCTGGACGTTTGAAGTGTGTTAAGTTTCATTTTTGGTTTTTGGTAGTTACGGAGCCCCCACACGCTGTACTGAAAACGGATTGAAAATGTATTGAATTGAAGACACCTGTACTGAAAATGTACCAATCTGAACTTTTCCGGCAATGTTGCACCCCTAGTGTGTAGAGGCTTACTTAACTATATTACTAGTGATGTAACTTAATTTTGGACGAACTGGGAGCATGGTTTTACAATGCGCTGCGATGAAAATGAACTTAACCACACAAACATTTTACAACAAACACACAAGTCGGAGCACATATCTAGACTGAATGCACGACTGAACCAGCAGACTCAGAAACCTTAAGAGCTAAAGCCATAATAGAGAAACCAACCAAACATAATGCGATAAGCTGAGTATTAGCAGTAATAGCAATGTTACTGTTGTTTAGTAATTACTGTTTGTCAGCTGCAAGTTTTTAATCTATTTTCTCTTGTTCTCTTTAGAAGTAAATTCGTACACCTCAGCAGTTACATTACTTTTAGTTTTTGGTATCTTCATTTATAGACTTGTATCTTTTGAAAATTCAATAAAACTGGAAAAAACATTTTAGGGGAGGTAATGCTTTAATAAGCTTCTCTGCATCAGTGGAAGTAAATTAAAGCTTGAAAGCAGATGCCAATAATTCAGTAAAATGCACAACAGGTTTTCCAACTTTGGTGAATTACTTCCAAACCTGCCTGTATAGAAGCAGTGTTAGAACAAACTGTATTAGACAGTATAAGAAGATAATTGGCAAACGGAGACACAAAGATTGTAATAAAATTATTTTTTAGTACCAGTTTAAAGCTGTTTAAATGATTTTGGAAAAATCAATAATCTGTGCATTTTCCTTAACAACCAAGTTACTGCAGTGTATTGTACAGAAGTAAATTGTCTTCAAGAATCACATCATGACTTTTTCACCAAATCATGCCGCTATATTTGTCTGTGTCTATGTATATTGCTCGCAGGTAAAGTGTTAGTCATCATATAGATGCAATCTGCAATATGCAGATTAAATCATGATCAGAATAAACGGCTTTAATTTCTTGCCCCATGTCATGTCCCTCTGGGATCACTAGGTGTCACCAGAGCTTTTTAATTAACCATAAGGCTTGCAGGTTTCGTCTTTGTGGAAACCCAAGTCTTACTGAATGTTTGACATTATAGTGCTTTGTTGTTTGTTGTTGCATACTAGATTTCTAAAAGTTTTCGCTGTTCTTTGTGTTGGTGTTTGGTTGTGAATGCAAAAATGCCACGCGCATGCTTCAGAAAGCTCTTAAAGTGCTTCTTTGCTCTTGAGTCTTGTGTCTCCTGTTCTTTCCACTTTAATGCTGGCTCAGGGAACCTTCAGCATTCTCCTACAGGATCGTCTGGCCAAGCTGCTATCGAGCGGCCTCAAGGTATCACTATACTCCTCAGTTCCCCTGCGGGGTCCTAGGACTATCACGGAGCGGCCTGTGTCCGTAGACGATACCGCTAGAATTTAGCCATAGTTTAAAACGTCGTAGACTGTATGTTCAATAAACATTCAAACAAATACGATCAAATATGATGATCGGCTCATTTAATAATGATCAACTCTGCTCTCTGGTTAACATATTCTACAAAGTGGCCCACATCATGTGACCCTGTTCACGAGGTGTGTGGTCCTGGGCGGGAAATTGGATGTGGACGTAATCCACACAGTCGACCTTTATCTTATATATGCTGTGTAGTAGTTTCCATAAATAAAGCTCACATTTGAAGCCAAACCCACAGTATCCAGTTTCCAGGAGCCAACTCACATACCCCCTGCAGACTTGTATGCATGTGTTTTCTGTGGGTTTTTTTTTTTTGTTTTTTTTTAAGAGACTGTCTTGTTTATCATTATATGGATGTTTTTCCTCTCTTGCTTCTTTGTTGTGCTCCTCTGCATTGGCCTTTTTGACATGAGTCAGCCTGTATTGCATTACATTGACTCTGTGACTCTGCTTTATACTCTCACTGTTTGTGGTTTGGTAAAAGTTGAGACATCGATCGTGACTTGAAGACTCGGACCATAGATGATCTCTGTTGTTTATGATTTGCTGTTATGTATTTGTTGAAGATCTTAATATGGAGGAATATTTTTTTGAATCCATTTTTCTGTTTCTGCTTCCAAATTCAGACCACACAGATCTGATTTGTGTCTTTTGACAATTACACTTGTTAGAAAAAGGAAAGCAACAGGACATTTACTCTACTGGTTGCTCTTAGTAGTGTTAGTCCAGGTATTTGTCTGTATATCCAACCTGTCAGAATTGCAGCTTCCACTTCTAATAATACACCCTCTGTCTGGGATGTACATGCCCTTGGCTGTGATGTTTTTGCAGTTGTATAACTAGAATTACAAGTTGGAAAAACAAAAGTATCATCATTATAGTCATAGATCTGTGTGAACTTTGGTTTGACTTCACCATTGTATCTTTTAATCTCAGGTTTTGCTCCAGATTAGTAGTAAATGCTCTAAGATCTAAAGGTTTCTTTAGATCAGTCGCTAGGTGCAATAGTCACCTTTTCCAGTTGTGTGTGTTTGTGAGATTTATTTATGATAAACTCTTACACAGACTCTCTAGTCAGGAAACATTCCCTGCTCAGTTCATATATGATCTCCTCTTCTCAGGACCAGGTGGCATCCCCCCCAGAGGCCTGCTGGGAGACGGACCCAATGACCCCAGAGGAGGAACGCTGTTGTCAGTCACCGGAGAGGTCATCGAACCCAAGTGAGTAATTCAGCCCCTTCATAAAATAATATTTCAGGTAATTTTGTTTATTCAGGCTGTAATTTATTAGAGGTTCTGAAGCTTGAGAGACAAATATTTATTCACCAACACATTGTCTAGATTTGGGGAAAAAAACAAACTACAAGACATTTGGGTCTAAAAAAAACAACAAAAGACTTTAGCCTCATCTATATCCCAAATTGCTAAATCTTTCAAGGCATTTATTCTGTCAGTTGAAACATTGCAGAACAGTGCAGTTTAAATGCATTTCAAATACATTGTGTTGAAATCTCTCACCAGTTAGGTTTAAAGCTTTAATATATCCAAGTAGTAACTGCTGCCTTGAGCTCTCTTTGAAAACAGACATGAGATGATAATGATGTTTTTATAGACTTGTAAATCTCATTGCTCGCCATCAACCATGCTAAAGCTCATACATTAAAGTCATGGGTTTTCATACACGTTGAGAGGCTTTTCCTAGACTTTATATATATATATATATATATATATATATATATATAT
>JAQQZY010000002.1:19421833-19435468 GCA_030068375.1 Ostorhinchus rueppellii
CTCATCATTTGAATCAGGTGTGCTGGAAGAGGGACACATCTAAAACATGCAGGATAGTAGCTCACGAGGACCAGGATCGGGCACCCCTGCATTATGCTATAAATATAACTTATAAGTCTGATACATGAACTCCTGCTTCTTCACTAGAGGATCCTTAACTCTTCCACATCCCATAGACGAAGGCAGCAGAATGGGGTCAAATTGATCCCAGTGAATACACAAGGGTTAATCTGCTGATAAATATTGATGCTAACGTTGTGTGTGTCCTTCAGGGTCCTGGTATTTCTGGTGTTCCTCAGTCAGGAGGAGGTTTCAGCCCTGGACAGAGCCAGGTCTCCACACAGGACCAGGAGAAGGTGGGTGTCACTAATGCTCATTTGTAGTCGTGTCCATCAGCAGCTTCTTTTTTTCTCACTTTGTCTCGTCTTTCACTCATTGCAAGTCATTCTGTCTCATCAAAGGCCTTGTGTAATGACACCGTTTGTTTGCTAAACAATAGGTGCTGACGTTTTAGACAAGGTGTTTTTAAGGAAAGGCTTCAATGTCTGAAAGCAATGGCGAAAGATTACCCAGGACGCCTTTCTATTGTTCACGCTCGTTCCTGTTTGACGCTGTAAAAACACGTTCTGATCGATGAAACGATTAAGTTTTTCTACTTTTTGTGCGTTTGCAGGCCGCCCTGATAATGCAGGTGCTACAGCTGACCCCAGAACAGATCGCTATGTTGCCGCCTGAGCAGCGACAGAGCATCCTCATCCTCAAAGAGCAGATTCAGAAGACTGCAGGGGCACCATAACAGGAAATACTAAAACAAAATAAACAAAGGTAGAGTGGAGGCTTATCTTTCTATCACATCACTTCTGGAAATTTTCTGACATTGTGTTTGTGCTTATGTCGATCAGTATTCTCATTTTTATTTCAGGTCCTGCCACCCTCCACTTAAAAACCCTCTGAAAATGTCTCATTGTAGTTTAGCGTTGTATAGGTTTTTTTTTTTAATCATTGTCTTTTCTGTATGGAGTGAAGCTGATGGATTAAAAGGTGCAACATTTGAGAGATGATTCATTGTTTCATCCATTTCCTCCGACGCGCTCTGTTCATGTTCAAGCAAACTGTTCACATAATGTTTTGTCAATAAAACCAAAAAAAAAAAGACTGATACTGTTTGTATTTATTTATTCAAGAGTTCTGTGTTTAACAAAAAGGTGTTTCAAACACAAGGAGAAAAATTCCAAATGTCACATTAGCAATGATTAACCACAGGATGCATTACCGGATGCCTTCCTGGTCTACAACTTTCATTATCATTCTCGGAAGGAAAGTAAAGGTAATAAACTTGACAGTTTCTGAGAAAGATGTTTCCTTAATCAGAGCTGTAAGGAAACAATACCAGATTTGTCGCAAAATTCTCAAACTCAATTCATCTTGTGACTCATGGACATGATTGAGTCAAAAACACTTGGCTTTTTACATATTTATTGATAAAGAAAACTTGGGATGTGGAGGCTGAAAACAGACAAATGCTTAAACTAAATCTGTTAACTGATTTTGTGAAGCTAGTAGATTACTTTAAATGCTTATGTCACAAGCTGTTCTCTCCATTTTGACTGTAAAGAGCCCTTCTGAAAATACGCAACGAGGTGATTAGTCATTTTGTGCAAAAATACTATAGACAGTTCAGCTGAAGCTATGATACCCACTACTTATGAGTCGGAATACAAAAAGAACAGAAAAGTGACCTATAGCCCTTTCATTACAAATATCAGCCCAGCAATGTCTCCCTCCCCCCCCTTTTCTTATTTTTCTAGGTACTCAACTTGTATGTTTGACCTTCACTGTGCAGCATTTGACACTTAAAACCTGGTCTGAGCATTTCTTGGCTTCTCCGCTCAGATATAAGAAGTCTCTTGGTTCAGATTCACCCCGACTTCGAAGTGCAACGGTGTCAGTGTTGAGTGGTAACAGAAGGAGCACATGCACTATAATTGTAAATGTAAGGCATTTGAAGTTTTTCTAAGCAAACCGCCATTTGAGATTAATGTAGTAAAATATGAACATACTTTAATACAATAAATACACAGCTCTGGAAACAACAAAATAAAAGATTGCTGTACATACATTCAGATTTCAATCCCAGTGAAAACCAGAGGAATACAATCGAGGAAAATAAATGGTTAATGGCGATCGAATACAGCTAAGAGGCTTTTTGTATTTTTGCATGTGTGGCATATAAATCAGGGTAATTGCAGCAAATACTGTAAAATATGTATTTTATTCACTGATAATGTAGATGTTTATTAAAGCTCAGACTTAAAATTTTATAATCAAACAGAAAAAAAAAATTGAAAAGTGACTTTTTCCTGCAAAATATAAAACTAAGCGTGTCCATCCACTGTCATTGATCCAACTCCATGAGTTTTACTCGTGAATTAATGCTGTAGAAGATGACAGTGTATCCACATTCACTACAGAGGCTCCAAACGTCTATATCCGATTATCACGAAAGGATGAAAAACTGAATTTTACACCAATTATTTACATGGATTGACAGGATTAGTGGATCAACAGATATTAAACAGTTCACATAAGTAGATGGTTTCAGTCTGTGGTGGATGTTTGGGTCTTTAGGGGTCAAAATGAGGATGTTGTTGCATTTTTTTTTTTTAAGGTCTGTAATTTCCTGCAAATAAAGCCCGTTAATGTTATCATTTTTACATGCAATTTGGGAGAAATGTTATCAGTTGGTTGCAGGAAAACCAGAAAGACTACTTTCATTGAAACACAGTTGTGAACAGCGAGTGTTGGATAGTGATGAACTTTTTCCAGAGCTCGTATAATCCTCTGACTGTAACTGGTCATATAAGCCATGAATCATCACACAGATGAGTCCAGACTTCATCCCCGAGTCGAGCTGATAAATTTCTCCGTCTGCGTCTCTAATAGAAGTACAGAATAGGTAGGCGCGAGTCTAAACCACACCCTTCTAATGATTGCAGGTTGTCTGACAACTCCGATATCTAGAGAGAATATTTGTGAACTGAAAACTTCCTACTAACTCTCGTCTGTTCCAGAGTCCAGTTATAAAGATTCTGTTGTGCTCAGAAGTTTTCTTTGTTGAAGTAAAACTTGGTCTTCCGTGGATCCACGTCAGAGTATTTGGCACATTTCTTCTCCAAAACCTTTGCCAGAGCTTCAGGGCCACATAAGAACGTCCCCACCACAGACCTGAGGACCGCAGCACAAACATTATGAGATGAACTTGGAACAAGCAACGTGGTTTAGAAACAGCAGAGGAAAGTCACCGAGTTCACACATTCTACAATTACATCATCTAATCACAGGATAGTGACCCAGCAGTTACTGTTTTGGTCATGAGATTACATTTATGTTTAAGCATTTCAGTAAACCTTTAACATGAAGCATATGAGGAAAAGAAAAACCCATTAACTCTGAATAGAAATGTATTTATTTGGTCTCATAAAATACAGAACATGTAGGTTCTTATTCATGAAGAGAAAGTTAATTGTGGCTTTGGACCTATTTAAGGTAATATGAATGAATGACTTATTTCAGTTACATACATGTAAAGAGCATACAGTTAGCACAATTTTTTATTTCTTTTTAAAACTGAAAAAGGAAGAAGCTGAGGCTTATTTCTACTTCTCCCATTTTTACTCCAACTTCATATATCTGAAGTTGCAGAAACAAAACATAATGTACATTCAGTTTAAGTCACATAGAAATCACTGCACTTTCATAACCCTCGACTATTTCAGAACTTTTAAAGCTTTTTAAAAATTGATGAACACAATTTCAAGTTATGCTTCAATGGTTCCATCATTTGGCACCAATAACAGAAACAGTGATGTTTAATATTTGTTCTTACTTTACATGTTTCAAACACAAACATCCCTCTTAACTTAGTGACCTTCTCTGAACTTACTTTTTAAAAAAAAAAAAAAAAAAAGAAAACTTTTACCGTTCACGCCAAACATAATATCCATCGTTTTTAAATATACAATATCAGGAAATTTTAATAAACCAGATCCTACAAAAAAATATAAGAGGAATCAAAAGTGAAAATGACAGTTTAAAAAAAAAAAAAAGAAAAAAATTAAGATTCATTTATGACGTTATGGTTCTCTTGATATTTATAGAAGTGGACCATTGTGAATTAGGTTGCAATAATTTGTCAGAAAAATAACCCTGTTCTTCATATTATCATGGAAAACACATCTACAGTAACTTAAATATAAATATTTGAAGACATTTTATCCTTACGTGGGATTCTCTTTGCGGACTTTCTCAAATTCTTTGTCCCAGATGGGTCGGCCATAGTGGGTTTTCTGTTTGAGTCCAGTGACCACATCTGTGTCCTCATCGAAGCGAACAGTCACGGCATTAGTCTAGCAAAAGAAAAAAAAAAAAAAGAAAGATTAAACGTCAAGACTTAGATCAGGGCTGTCAAACTCCAGTTCTCGAGGGCCGGTACCCTGCATGTTTCAGACATTTCCCTCTTCCATCACACCTGGAAGCCATTACATCATTATCAGGCTTCAGCAGAGCATGAGGATGAGCTGATCATATTGGGCTGTATGTGCCCATGAACTAAAATGAGTGACACCCCTGATCTACATAGTCAGAAAATGGTGTTTTCCTTCATTTTCTGACCGATTGCTGTGGGAATGCACCTGTATTATCTGAGAAAATTTACATCCACCATAATAGTCGCTTTGTAGCACCCCCCCCCCCGGGTCAGCTGTGAAGTCATCAGCTCCACTGCTGCAAACCAACAGACACAACATCCACATGCTTTCATGGCAATTACAGGAGATTTTCATCATGCACCATTGGACCAAAGTCTTAGTAACTTCCACCAATACGTCAACTATCCCACCAGACACAATAAAAGCCTGGATCTTCTGTATGAAAACGCCATGGACGCATACACCCCCAGCAGATCAGCTCAACAACCCGGTCCTGTTATCCCCCCCCCCAAGTACGCCGCCCCCCCGCGATAAGGCTGCTGATGCACTTCAGGACTGCTTTAAGCCCTTTGATCCACTTGAGGGGGATCTGGTTCACATGACCGACTGCATCAGTCTGAGAGTACCACCATGCCAGTCTGGACCGTGTGTCGTTACCCCAACAACAAGCCATGAATCAGCAGTGACCTGAAAACACTTCTAAACAAGTAAAAGAGGGCTTTCAAATCAGGAGACAGGAACGAGCTGAGGACATGCAAAGACACCAACAGGAGGAAGATGGAGGCCAAACAGACATCTGGGAGCCTGGACAGAGCAAACCAGTTTAACCAGTTTTTCCAACAGGTTTAGCTCACTTATGGTCCCGTCTCCCACACACACACACACACACACATCCACACACTTCAACCCCTCCCCCCTCACTCTGTCATACAGCACCTCTCCTTCCCCTTCTCTGAAGACAACAGCACCCTTCCTCGTATGACACCGACTACAGCCCAGGTTAGGAGACCTTCCACCAGCAGAGGGCAGCAGGTCCTGGCGGGGTCTCTCCAGGGTACAGAGGACCTGTGCAGCTGTTTTCTGTAATGCAACACCTGCACAACCTGAGCCTGAGTCTGGCGAGCAGACCAGTGCTGGGGAAGACATTTTGCCTGGTTCCTGTCACCAAGAAGTCAGCTCCATCTGACCTGGGTGACTACAGACCAGCTCTCAGGTCATGAAGGTTCTGGAGCGACTGGTCTGAGCCCAGCTGGGGCCACAGGTGAAGATGTTTTTAGACCCCATGGACTCTGCAGCCCCATTTGGGTGTTGATGACACTCAACTACCTGCTACAGTGAGCTCTTTTATGCACCTGGATGGAGGAGGAAGCACTGTGAGGAACATACTCGGATTTCTCCAGTGCTTTCATCACCACCCAGCCTCTGCTCCTGGGTGAGAAGCTGCAGGTGATGGGCATCAGCAGCTCAGTGATCTCCTGGATTACGGACTACCTGACTGGCAGGCCACAGTTTGTCCATCTGGGCAGTGTCCTATCTGATGTGGTGGTCAGTGGTAGAGGAGTTCCACAGGGGACTGTGCTTTCCCCTTTCCTCTTCACCTTACACACCACAGACTTCAAATATAACTGGGTCATATCATCTGTAGAAGTGTTCTGATGACTCAGCTGTTGGTGGGTGTACAAGAGGGAGAGTACAGGACACTGGTAGACAACTTTGTGGAGTGGACTCAACAGAACCACCTGAGGCTGAACATCAGCAAGACCAGGGAGATGATGGCTGACTTCGGGAAGAACAGGAGGCCTTCACAGCCCCTACAGATCAGGGAGGAGACTGGAGGAGGTGGGGAGTACAAACACCTGGGGGTGGTGATCAGCAACAGGCTGGGCTGAAAATCCAACACCGAGGCTGTGTACAAGAAGGGGAGGAGTCGACTCTATATTCTGAGGAAGCTCAGATCCTTCAACGTATGCACCAACATGTTGGAGTCCTTTTACCAGTCTGTTGTGGCCAGCTCCATCCTCTTTGTGACCGTTTGTCAGGGCAGCAGTATCAGAGCCAGGAACGCCAACAGATGTGGATAACGTCAAGAAGGCTGGCTCTGTAATTGGTCTGAGGCTGGACCATTTTGAGACTATGGTGGAGAGGACTTAAAAAAAAACTCATCTCCATAATGGACAATGACGAGCACCCTCATCACTACACACTGGACAGACAGCAGAGCACCTGCTCAAAAAGACTGCTGCAGATCCATCAAAGACAGACACAGGAAATCTTTCCTGTCACATTCCATCCCCTTCTATAACTGCCCTCTGTCTGAGGTCTCTACTCAAAGCCAGTTGCACTTGAACCTCATTTTGCTTCTTCCCATTTGGAAGAGTTCTACGTCTTTTGCACCTCACAGTTCTACTTCAGCACGAGTTTTTATCCAGATCTTTTTATACTTCTAATTTATAATGTATATACACCGTTTGCTCTTGTGTTACATTTCTTTTTTACTCATGTTTGCTGTGGTACTCTATTGTCATTGTATGTGCACTGCTGCCAATACTCTGTAATTTCTCAGTTTGGGATAAATAAAGTACATCTATCTACGCAAAATGCAGAGGATAATATAAGAAATAAGTCACTTTGGAAATGTTAACTGTGGAGAGAAATTCCTTGTGAAGTCATGACAGTAATAGGTCTGTAAATGTTTAATGGATGACTGTTGGAGGGCTGATCCACGCACCAGGTTTTGATCCCATCCAGTCAGGTAGAGGTTGTAGGTGAGGAAATCCCCCATGCCTCTCTCATCCATCTCCTTCTCCAGCACCTGAAGAAGGTCAGCAAACCATTCAAAGGCGTGCGTTTCCCGACAAAGCCAATAGAAGTAGATCTGAAACCAGGAAGCAGATGCAAGCATGTTAAACAATGATCCTCTTACAAAAGAGCTGGCCACGTCACAGATGACTCACTGTCCAACATGGGTGTATTGTGAAAACACACAGCGCTCTTTAGTAAGAAGACAATAAGACATCACTGCTCATGTGGATCACATTCATCTGTGTCAGGTTGTGAAATGGATACAGAGGTTTAAATAAACACATATTGTGTCACAGTGTGGGTGTTTTTACCTTCCTCGTGCGCAGCTTTGGATTGGACTCTTTGAATTTGTACCAGATGGATTTGAGGATGGAGGCGAATGGAGTGACCCCGATGCCGGCGCCGACCAACATGCTGACCTCATAGTCGAATACGTCCTCACTGGCTGTGCCGAAGGGGCCGTCCACCCCCATTCTGAGGACGAAAAATAAATAAACTGTTAAGATGTAGCTGCAAAAACTCAACAGGTGAGGACTAAAAACAAACCTGGAAATGAACTGAATTTAGAGCATGATCGATCCACACTGAAAAGTCAACTGTTCAAAAATGCCTTTAATGAAGTGATGAATGATGTGGGACATACAAGGCTGATGCAGGATTGGTTTTACTCTTATGTGATCAATGCTGCTTGTCTACTGCCGAGATTACGCCAGTCTATTTTTTTTAAAGAAATCTGCCTCAGGAATTAAATGTGCTAAATCTTCCATATTTAACAAGATGAATAGAAAAACAAATGGACAAAAGTGCTGGTTAGCTGCTGTTTTCAATGGATACAATAGAGCACAAATATATTATACATTTATGAAGTAATGTAGATCTGGTAGCTGAGACAAACGTTCTTTTTTTTTTTTTTTAATCCACAGGCCATCAGGCTACTGAATCACTGACTGAAACTCATTTGCACATATCCCTGCGTGTTTGTAAAACAGTAATAAGATTTGGACTCTATGTCCTACCACTGGGACAGTATTTTATAACTTGTACAGAGTACTTGCTTTATCCATTTATTTTTCTTTGCTTAGTGTACATTTCCTTCAAGCTTAGTTAAATTGTTATTTGTACAGTTCATTTCTTCTTAGTTTAATTATTAACGTTAGTCCTGTGAAGGGAATTCAAAAGGAAGTATTTCATCGCTCAGTCCTGCTGTCCATGACAAACTTTGGGAATCTAGAGTAAAACCCATTCTCTTGTCAGACTTTCACATTTTGACTGAAGACCGCATCTTGAAAACTACAGCAAACCAGCATTTTTTTTTTATTAGAGACTCAAACTTTCACTACATTTATTCCGGAGGCATTTGACCTGTACACTAGTGTTTATCATCTCAGTGGAAGTGTCGGACAAGACTAAGAACAAACTCCATAAAGTATAAAAATTCAGCTTTACTTCAAATTCAACTCCACTAGATGCAGTGTTTCTTTAACAGCCCTGGAATGGAGAATTATAGGACACCTATAGAGATATAGAACACGACAGGGGTGTCAAACATGCAGCCCGGGGGTCAAACCCAGCCCACCAAAGGGTCCAGTCCGGCCCTTGTGATCACTTTATGAAATACAAAAATTAAACTAAGATGTTAATCATTTTAGTTCAGGGGCCACATGCAGACCAAATCAATTTCAAGTGGGTCAGATTGGTAAAATACTGTCATAATATCCAATAAATACAACTCTAAACACTTTCATGTATTTACACTAAAAAAAAAAAAGTTTAATTTTACAAAATGTGAATAATCTGAGGAAATATGAACAACCTGAAGTGTTTTAAAAGTGTAATTTTAACAATATTATCTGTTACTGAATGTTTTGTTTATTAGTAGATCTACTGTGATCTACAAGTTATAATGTAAATGATAAACTGAAGCATAATATTGTTAAAATTACACTTGTTTTTTCAGAATGTTCCTATTATTCACTTTGTAGATGTAAATGTTTTAATAACACAATTACTTTTTTGCTCTAAAACAGAGAAAAGTTTGGAGTTGACATTATGATGTTATTTCACTGGTCCGGCCCACTTCAGATCAAATTTGGCTGAACGTGACCCCTGAACTAAAATGAGTTTGACACCCCTGATATAGGGTTCGTTTGGGTTTTTAGTATTGGTGTTCGGCTATATTTGGATTGTTATAACTGCTGTACCTTTCAGACAGGGAACTGAAGCCTCAACATTCTCTTAAGACTCAGACAAAAACATCAAGTCAACCATTTTGTTACCGTTTGGACATTTTTGTTCAAGTACTTTCGTGCAGATTTAAACCAATAGGTCAGAGCAGTGGATTCACAAGGCAAAATTACTGTTCCCATCCGAGTCTGACGGTTCAGAATAGAGCAACAAAATGTCTTCGGTGTTTTTTTTTCAGCGCCTCCCTCTGAGGGGCAGTTACGCATTTGATTAGAAAGCCTTAACATTCACTTTTTCATGACTCAGAGAAGACCCAGCTTCAAAATCAGCATCAGTCTGGCAGTTTTCAGGACAAGTTTCACAAGGGAGTTAGTGTGTTGCAATATTTTCATACATAAAATGCAGAAAATTAACCCCAGCACTGATGTGTTTCATCACAGTGGAGTTACATAATTCAGTTTACGGCTTAAAAAGCATGCTTTAGTGTTTACTGCCTAATTACATTTTGGAACAGATGCTTAAAACTGGGTGGGGGCTGGAATCATTTTTCCACTTTATACAATATCACTGATGCAACATAAACAACATCATTTGTGTGTGTGTGTGTGTGTGGAAGTGGGTGTATTTACATCTGTGATACTGAAATTTGACAGGTTACATCTCGACCAGGACTCACTTTGGTCCTTGCGCCCCCTCTGGAAGCTGCTCCATAATGCTGATGAGTTTGTTGGTCCAGTCTCCGGCCGAACGGATGTGGACGCTGAAGAAGTCCTCCTCGGGTGCAGAGGTCATGGTGAACGGGTGCCACTCGAGCTGCGAAATGGCCGGGCAGTTGAGGAACACGTACTGCCCCACCTCCATAGTAAAGCCGTTCTTCACCAGCTGCAGTTCCAGCACCTTCGACGGTCGCATCACAATCTAAAAGTGACAAAAATGGCTGCAATTACAGAATCGTAACCTGCAAAACACCTGGAGTCAACAGAGAAATCATTCATCAAACTTACCTTCCTGTATCGGACTGCCTGCATGTAGCGTATAAAACGAAGGAGACGTTCAAACACATACAGAACCATTGGGCCGATCACCCACATCCACGTCTAAGAAAAAAGAAAGACAGCCAATAATGCATTTACTGACTAATATTTATATCATTTCACTAGTTTTAAAATCAACCTTTATTTAATGAAAATACTTGTTGATTAAAACTCTTTTGGAAGAGTGTCCTGGCCAACACAGCAGCAGCAGCAGAAGTTACAGAAAATAGTCATTTCAGTCAAACATCCACACTAAAAACATACATAAAACCCAGTTCTAAAATCATACATAAACCAGTTATTAATAACTAGTGGTAATTAGCTCAGTAGGTAATATTTCAGACTATCATGGGTTCAAATCCTGCCCAGATTGGTGACTTTACTCACTTTACCGAGGGCTCTACCCAAAGGATCAATAAAGCTGTATCTAAACCAGGGGTGTCCAATCCTGGTCCTCGAGGGCTGGTATCCTGCATATTTTAGACGTTTCCCTCTTCCAGCACACCTGACTGTTACCGTCGGGCTTCTGCAGAGCTTGATGACAGGCCTATCATTTGAATCAGGTGTGTTGGAAGAGGGACACATCCAAAACGTGCAGGATACCAGCCCTCGAGGACCAGGATTGGACACCCCTGATCTAAACTAAAAACATACAAAGAAAACAAAAAAGTACCAATAGTATGCAACTATGTGCCTTAAAAGCATCTTAAAGCAGAACCTGATTCAATCAAGTAGAAAAACATCTACATCCAGAGTTATCCGTTTCCCATTCATTTAAAGTGAATATGAAATGCATGGAGCCCATCCCAACGACAGCCTCAGAAAATGGATAAATGAATACATACGTCTCACTACAGAATTTTCTTTTCTGTACATATTTGATTCTACTTTTGTTTTTTTTTTGTTTATATTTTCATTATGGGTTTGGTTTTTGTACACCCTATTAAAAAAAAAAAAAAAAAATGCTAAGTGTGCTTCTTCTTCTTGACAAGGGCAGTGACTAATATTTTTCTATTGGACTGCCTGAATTCCTAAGACTGTCTTTGTTGTGCCATACTTTTCAATAATAAAAATATAACAATAAATTTAAGGACTCCAGCTCCTTAATTTTTTTAGGTCCTTCTGTAGGTTGAAAAACTTTTCCAGATGATAAGTTGACTAAAAACCTCGACTTGACCTAAGCTGCAAGGTTTGTGTGTTTTCACTCATCCATCTTCTGAACCCACCTTATCCTCACTAGGGTCATGGGAGTCACTTGGAGTCTGGGAATGATGTAACCCATAAGTGTAACTGTTTTTCTTGATCTTTTTGTCGGTTGTGTTTTTTTGTCTTTGTTCTTAGCTTGTTTTATATTTCTTATCTAAAATCAAAGTTTATTTATATAGCGCCAAATCATAACAAAGTTATCTCATGACACTTTACAAATAGAGCTGGTGAAACCAGACTTATCTGTAAGTATTCCATAAATGTTTTAATGTCTTTATACTGTGCTCACTTAATCTCAGTAATGGCGTGCCATCTCAGCCAGGTCTCCCTCGGAAAAGAGATTTTTAGTCTCAAGGGACTTCCTGGTTAAATAACAGATTAATACTAATCCCAGTTACTTAAGGGCGAAGGTGGGGTACACCCTGGATGAGCTGCCAGTTCATCTCAGGGCTAACATAAAGACAATCAGTTTAACCCATCAGTGCATGTGTTTGGATGGTGGAAGGAAGTCCGACTCCCCAGAGAGAACCCACACAGACATGGAGAGAACATACAAACTCCACACAAAAGTCCCACCATCAACTGGTGTAGGAATCGAACCCAGGACCTTCTTGATGTGAGGTACGAGTGCTGTGGTTTGTGCGTTTTAATTTAGAAAAAAAACCAAACCTGTGGAAATCCGCCTTTAAACTGAGGGATGGGACATTCTGGAATCCGTCCCCAGTCATCGGTGCGGTCTTTACAGAATGTGAAGTTGTGCGGTGGAATGGGTGGATCAGTATTCTGGCTCCTCACGATACGTCTGCGGACGAGAGAACGAGTGAAACCTGCAGTGCCTTCACCGTTAAAGGTCATTTAAAAAGCAACGAAAGACCGTTTTCATACCCGGCTCCGTGAAACACCAAACCAGCGAAGAAGATGATGAAGAGGTGATGCGTGTACCAGAAGACTTCGAAGTAGCTCCGTCTGATGACCTCCATGGAGGAGGTGATGATGAGGATGAGGCACAGAGTGATGATGACCCCCGTGAGGCCAGCGATGGTGGTGAAGACGAAGTAGGTTGGAATCTGCTGTGGATCCTGAGGCACAGGTAGAAGAAGGAAAGGACAACAGTGTAATGAAGCTTCTGTTCACAAGAGCAGGAAGGACAGCGGTTTACCATTTTCCTTCTTTCATGCACACTGGCTGCTTTGTATGGTTTTTAATTTCTTCTTCTTCTTCTTCTTCTTCTTCTCAATTCTATTAATAATTTCTCATCCAGTTTGTCTGTTTTTGCGCTTCACTTTTTTTTTGCTAGAGTGTCCTTGGGATGTTTATGCATTTACTTATAAAATGGTAAAACACTCAATGGCAAAGTTATTTTTAGTATACATTTTAATTTAAGTCAGTAATTTCCACAAATTACTCCTAAGTAACATGAGTTTCATGCCTATAATATACCCAACAAAAAAGTACTCGTCATAAAAATAGATCAAAATTTGACAAATTAGAGTAGTTTTATTTTATTTTCAACTGTGGCAAGTCTAACAAAGTGAAAAAAAAAATGTTATGGGAGGACCCTAAAAAAATAAATAAATGTACTCATGCTGTGTGCAACCAAATCAAATTGTTAGTCATATTTATAAGCTGGACAATAAAATTGACTTTGTTTAAAAATCTAGACTTTGTTCCAGTGTTACGGTTGCATGCCCCACATAAACACACCCTTTGTCCCAAATGTGGCTCGTAAACACCGAGTACCATATCTGCAGGGTCATGGAGAGCTGACATTGAGTAAAGGCCAGTTCATACAAGGCTGACAACACTGGCCTACAAGTAAAATGCTTCCAGAATAAAAGTAGTTCAACTTTACCAAATTTGAGTCATTAATAAAGACAAATTCAGTCCAAAGTCCTAGTTGGTTGTAGTTTCTCAGATACAGT
>JAQQZY010000002.1:19436552-19447438 GCA_030068375.1 Ostorhinchus rueppellii
TCTTATTAAACTATGTAAGATTTAGCACATTTAATGTCTGAAGCAGATATTTTATAAGAAATTGTAGAGCAGTGTAAACAGCCACTCACTCTCACATCAGTTTTACCAATGAATCATTAGGATGTAAAGAATAAACCCACAAACAAGGGGAGAACGTGCGAACTCCATACAGAGGCTAACCCAAGTTATTATTTTCCGAACAGTGAAGATTAGATTTAAGTGTGTGACCCCTCCTAAAAAAAGGCCTAAAATCATGTGGTAGAAATTTTAGCGAGTGCTTACGAGGTCCGTTTTGCGGATGGGGTTCAGGTAGGTGGTGTTGTCCTCCACACGGTCCTCCAGATTGGACAGCGCTGTGCTGAGTTTGTCGTAAATGCCTTGTCTGCTGTTGTTGTACCACTCCACGTTCAACAAATGAGCGATCATGTGAACAGCTGGGATGAGAAAAAACAGACCAAACGCATTTAAGCAGTTGTTTGTTTCTAGAGTCACGGAAAAAATTATTAGACCATCAAAAACAATGGTTCTGCAAGCAAATACTTTTGTTTTGTTTCCTCTCTCTCAACGTATGATTTTATTGAAGCTTTTTCAGTCCACAAAACCAAGACATATACTCTTAATGAGAACAAACCAAATCACAAAATCAATTTGAGACAAAAAAAAAAAAAACAAAAAACAAAAAAAACCCACACACACAAGTCCTGACTCCTGTGTGCATCATGTGACTAAAACAGAGAAAAGAAAAACATGGAATGTCTAAAAGCATTGATTTTGTCAGTACAATGCCATAGATATTGATGTAAGAACTGAAGTGATTTTGGTTATCGAGAAAACAGATAGATATCAGTTCTGAAATTAAATTATTGTGAGCCATTTGTTATTATTCAAAAAAAGTACCTTTAGTTGTACCAGACATTAAAATGAGCAAGAAATTGAAGAAAACAAGGGTGATCTAATCCTTTTATCTGCAAATGTATATGCATCACATTTGATAATGTCCGCTTCAAGTATGAAGAAATGTCTAAAAACAGAAACACCTAGAGTCTGTTGCTGCTATAATGATGCGAGGCAGTCCTCTCATCTTGAAGACATATGGAGAAAACTACACCTTTGGCCAATATTTGACTCCCTTCCTTTTCTGAAATACAACCATAACCCTGCTTTAACCCTTTGACTCCAGTCTGTTTCTGAGCAGCTGGTGTTGTGATGGAAAGTAGAGTTGGAGGAAAAGGTTATTAATCATCACGAGAAAAAAAAAAAAAAAAAATCTGGCTTTTACATAACCTTTCCAATCACTGCACAGACGTAACAGACTGAAATCTTGTATTTATTTACTCTATTGTTTTGCTCCTGTTGAAAAATGTTGATCTGCTACAGGTTAGACAAGTTTTCAATGTGTAAGCACTGATGAACCATGCAGTAGGACAGTGCAAAAACACCTTTAACATCACTAAGACATATAGTACACATGATGAAACAAATTACATACACAAACACTGGCCGAGCTACAATAATTCCCACCGTCATAACATTTACGCTTTCATTTGAGATAAAGAAAAACACAGGAAAGCTCACCTGTCATCAGGCCGATCATGTACGCTACCAGCTTGTGGAAACTTAAATTTTTGTCAAGCTGTTTCCTCATGGATCTACCACAACACTGGAAAAAAAATACAGAGAGAAAAGAAAACAGAGGAAGAAACAGTCTGTCAATTTTACATCAGAAAACATGTCAGGTGACTCTTATTTCAATGATAAATCTGAACCAAAAGTTTCTTCTTTTTGTCATTTTGTGACACCGATTGCTTTCCTTTCCTTTTCTGTCTGGCAGCAGGATTAGTTAGCTTTATTTCAAGTACATACAATCAAATAAAGAACTGCACAACATGGTCAAACTAAATTTTCTGCACTCAAAAAGGAGTGGGAAGAAATATAATTTAAGACTCCCACCCCTTTTTACAAACTAATAGTTCAATTAATTCTGCTTCCTTTACTTTATTAACACACTTTTGTTTCTATATATACACACATACACACACACACACACACACATTTACAATAACACAAAAACATCTGTACATACAAACCAGTCGCATACACCTTTTCAGTTACCTCACACACAATCAGAGTTACATGATCAACCATATGAACTAGGTTATTTATATACAGTTAAAAATTTAATAGGATTACACAAAATCTACAGCACTGATTTCCCTGAGACTTGATGGATGTGAAATAAAGACTTAGATTTTAGGAAGACCAAAAAAAAAGTCACACAAACACATTATTTTGAACAATAATTAGCTTTTATATTAGTATATCTAGTGATATTGGTAATAAAAATAAAGTGAATAAGTGATGATGGTCATAACAATAAGTACTGATGCCAATCTAATATCTTTGGTGAACATCTAAGATTGGCACTTGTGTTGCAGAATAAAGAACACAGAGGAAACTACAAAAGCACTGGGAGAGCGCAGACCTCCACCAAGATAGGGTTTGTACTTTCTTCCACTAGATGGCGGTGAATGACCTCATGCAACTCTGTGCCACCATGCCCTATCTCACAATGATAAAGAATCCTTTAAAAAGTTCCTGGATCCAGACGGTGATTTAAAACACCTCCAAAATGTAATCATCTCTTCCTTGACCCAGAGTGGACATACCCTGAAAATTCCATCAAAATCCAACCATAACTTTTTGAGTTGTGTTGCTAACAAACAAAGTCCTTGGTGGAGGTAATAATATTACAATTAATTGTTACAAATCGCGTTGGAATAAAAGCCCTCACAGCTATCACACCTATATTTTGTTTGCATGAGCTCCACCTTGGGTTTAACAGGGCGTGTGGTGCATCGTGCAAGACTGCACAGCTCTTACCATAAAAGATCCTCGGACCAGAGACAGCAGGTTCCTGCAGACCGGGAGGAGGATCAGCAGGCAGTTGAAGTTAAGGACAGCAGCAGGAGCTCTGGCCCAGGCCAAAGCAGACTGAAATCAAACACAGACACGTAAATGAAACTGACCATAAACCCCCATTTACCAAAACAGAAGATCGCGGTCTTTTGTCACTCACCCCTAAAAGATGCCGAGTGTAGAAAAACTGGTCTCCTAGGTCGTAAAACAAGTAAAACCAGACGAAAAGAAAGATGTTGATGCCCATCCAGACCACCTGCAAACACACTCATGTTTTTAATCAAATCAAATGGTGTTCTTCTGTTGGAAAATGTAAACGGAATCCGTGCGTCTTTGCGCCGAAGGTGGAAATTACGCACGGATTTTTGGTTCATTTTTCGCTCAAATTCTCACCCTATAACCTGTGGCATTTAAAGCTAAAATCCTCACCAGTATAAATGATGTGAGTCCATTGTTGATAATCCAGTTTCCCATGTTGCAGCCTTTAACAATAGTCGCAGCAGCTTCTCTACATCTTCTGCCCCGCGGCACCTGATCTTTATACCTGTTCTCTGACTCCTCCCTCTACTTGATGAGGCACACGGAAACAAAACGACTGGCCCTTGATATTTGCAAAGAAATTTCCAATCTGGAGCTGAATGACTGCATTCCGAACTTTGGAAAGAAGTGTTGAAAGAACACAGCAGGAATGAGGAAGTATCCGTTGCACCACACTGGAACCTTTTACGCAGGTCATCACAATGGTCACACCTGTAGCCAAGTGTTTGACTGATATGTTTTATCCACCCCCCCCCCAAAAAAAAAACACGGAAATGCATAAATGGGTGGACATCCGTTTATTATTTTTTTTATTTAAGTTTCAAGTAATACATGAGTAGTCAAGGCACTGAACAGACAAACCATAAAAAATAAGCACACAGTGAAAGCATTTGTGTGAAACAGAAGCTCATTCAGTGTCAGTCTTGTTAATGCATCAAATGTAGGGTTATTTTGGACTTTTCTCTACATTACACCAAATATTTAAGGCTTTTCAGGCACATTTTCATTATTTTTTTCTTTTCAAATCTAAAAGTTTATCAAGGCAACCAGACTGGACAGTGAATACTGAACAACACAAGGCATTTACAGCAGGGTTATTCATACATTTTTCATGACCTCCTGCTGAGTTTTAAGTCCATTTAGTGCAGATGCAAACATGTGCAAAAGGGGAGGGGAAGGGGAGGGGGGGTGTCATTCACGGTGTGACAACCCTGAGAGGATGTAAACGGTGGATGATGTCCCGGTCACACTTGGCACATGTCCTGTACACCTGGCTCAGTCCTGTACCTGACCCACTGCTGCTCTGTCAAGGCAGCCTTTGTGCATCGCCACATATTTCAGCATGCTACATTCTTTGGTGTAGGGGCTGCCCTAAGTGTGCACACTCATCCTCATTAAAGACATCAAAAGTGAGTTCCTCTCAGATTATGAATGAATACAGTCTTGTGCACTTAAGAGAAAAAAAGGAAGGGTCTTTTCTCCAAAACATATCACTGGTTTTTATGCTGAACTGTTCGAGGCTTTGTTCAGAAGTGCAACCTGCAGCGACAGCACCATCATGCCTCACTCTTCCTACATTTATCTTTCTCCATGACGTCCCTCTCAGGCTGCATCCATTATGTCATCCAGAATGGCAGTCTCCTGTTCTCCCAGCTGACTGGTGAGGTCTGGGGCTTGGGAGTTTTGGGGGTCCAGTGGTTCTTCTGCTACCAGCACCATGGTGGCAGCAGTGGAGTACGAAGGTGGAGGCTTCCCCCGTCGACTCCCCCCTTCACCCCTCCTCTTCCAACAGCAGACACAGTGTAAGCAGTCGTGGACATTGTACTTGAAGAGGCGTCTGCAGGGGTGAAAGAACTGGTAGAAGAGAAGCATGAAGAGCACTGCTGCGCTGTAGCACATCAGCAGCTGGACCGCCAACAGTGGCGCACACACATACTCGTAGAAGTCCGACTTGAAGAAGTACCAGAGTGTGATGAGGAGGAAGTTCTCCACAAAGCGTCCACAGTAGTAAACAGCCAGTCTGTCCCAGCGTTGCTTCTTTTCTATGAGGTCCCGGTGGGTGAGGTCCAGCTGCACCGCTGACCAGCAGAAAGTGTTGATGCAGGCGTAGAGCAGCGTGAACATGCACAGCACAATGACAGTGCCCATCTTAGAGAAGTTCTTCTCCACGTTCTCAGTCAGAGAACCTTTCCTGGCCCAGAACTCAGCCCATGGAAGGAAGAAGAAGAAAAGAAGGTTTGCCATGCCGACAAGTATCACCCAGTGGGTGAGGGCAGTGCTGAAGAGGACCAGAGCTGTGACCCTGGTGGCGATCTCCAAACCTCTCCACACAATCATACAGAGGTAGGCAGCCGGACGCAACCGCACTTTGTAGTCATCGTATCTGATCTGGATCGCCAGGACGCTGCACACAAGGGCACCATATGTGATGGAGATCAGAGTGATGATCATGAGGGCCACTGTGGACAAAAAAAACAAACAAGAAAAAACACATGAACATTACTATAGTGACAGTCAGGAAGTTAGAAGCATAATGGTTCTTATCTAGAGAACAATGGTCTGTTGATAAAAAAACCGAAACTAAAATGACAAACTTACTATCCCATAAAGAAAACTAGGGCCTGGAATGTAATATCAAATTTAAGATCTCTACACGTACTGTTGTGTTCAGAAATATTACTAATAAAATCTTATTTGTTGCACAAGTTGTTTTCCGTTTTTACTGTTGTTCTTGAGGTAAGAAAGCTTTTTTTATTTGAGCAGATTTTGTTTATTGAGCTCTGAAGACATGTTTAAAAGCTGTGAAGGAAAGTGTGCAGAGGCTGAAAAGGATTTTACAATGAAATGCAATGAAATCTGGTCAATTCAACGTTCCTACGGTGTCTTACAAAGCCATGAGCGTTTGTGAAACGATAATTGTGGCAAACAGTTCCTCATACGATTAAAGTCACGTAACAATAAAGTATGTTCACACATCAGTCCAACTTTTCCACCCCCTAAACCTGTGAACATGTACCATTTATGCCCAAAAATCTGCAGGTTTTCATTTCATACATTAAACTTATAAAAGCATTACCATGAAATGTTTGTTGAAACAAATAGGGATTCATGAATATATTAAATGGGATGTGCAGTCTTAAAAAGACACCATCATTTTTTATTTCATTCAATCTCTAAATATTTAAGTGATGAGTCAGACTCTTATGTCATGAGAACAGATCTCTCGGCCTGAATGCCACCTTTTAAGAGCTGCTACATCCCTGCTATGAAGGAACATTCTTTTCATCTTTTCTTTGGACCAGCATCAATATTTTTAACCCTGATCACTCTTACATCTTATGGGGAGGATGTATTTCTCTTGGATGGTGGCGTACAGCTGGAGTGTCAGTTGGGGGGTGGAGCCCAGAAAAGCTTGGATGACCGCCATGCGTTTGAAGGCGTTCCTGTGAGCTGCCAGGTTGCGCTCTGATTGGCCGATTTCCCACTCCATGGGCGTCCCTTGTCCCTTCTTCAGATTGATCCTCCTGGAAATGGTGACATAAGGTTCCTCCTTCTTACCAGCTTTGAAATACATGACCAAGGCCTCCAGACACCTGCAGAGATGGAGGAAGTGTGAGTGGAAAGGAAATAGTATTGTAGAACCAACAGAGGGCAGCACAATGTTATATTTAAGGTACAACACAACTATTGGACATAAAAGCTTGTACTGGTCTACATCAACCAAATATACAAAGACATGGATCTAACAGATTAAAAGATTGACATGAATATATTCATAGGCTTTAACCCATAAAGACCCAGTGCTACTTGTGTATCAGATCCCAAAGGATTTTTTTTTCTACATTTAATCTTTCCTAAGTAATTTTTCACTATTTATTATAATATTATCCTCTGTATTTGGCATTTTTCCAGTGAAAATCAGGTTATTCCTATATTTAATTTATTGATCATATGGATGTTCATTAACCTTTTCATGCATGAGTTATGAAAACCTTTGTCAAGATTTTTTCCTGGGTGTTTCTATTCCTTTTAGGCATGAAAAAACAATGTGATTGAATTATTTTTTTTTTTAGATGAACCTATTTTTGTTTTATGAAGGTAGATTTGTTTCTTTACTGTTTAAACAAACAAAAAAATTAAATAATAAAAAAGTTTTCAATCAAAGAAAAAAAGTGTTTGAATGAAAAAATAATTAAGATCCAAACAATTACATTTGAACACCTTTTTCTTTCATTGAAAAGGTTTTGGTTTTTTTACGTGAATTTATGTACTTTTTTTATTGACTTTTTTTTTAAATTGAAAATATTTTTTGTTAAAGCAATAAAGAAACAAATCTATCTTCATAATTTTTGTGGAGTTTCAAAAACATCTTCTTGACACTGTGTTTAAGTTTTGAAGCAAAAAATGCTATATCAGAAAGTGATATACTGAGTGAAAACTAGAAAATATAAACATTTTAATGGGATGGATTTTAATGGAACTAAAACAACAAAATTCATGAATATGGAAGAGAACAGCTGTAGAATAACTGTCTAATATAGTGACCACTATGCATGAAAGGGTTAAAGTTCAGATTAAAGTTGAGGTTTATTATATAAAAAGACAGAAAAACCCTTTTTCAGTAAAATCTATCATTAACTGAACATACACCCAGTGTCTCCATCCACTGTCATTGATCTAACTCCATGGGTTTTACTTTTACTGGTGAATCAATGTTATAGACAATGATGGTGTTTCCATGGTAACTACAGAGCCTCTGAACATCCAAATGGGTCATATCTGATGACCATGAAAAGATGACAGACTGTATTTTACACCAATTATTTACATGGATTGATAGGATTAGTAGATCAAGAGGCGTTTCACAGTTTACATCAGTAGATGCTTTTGGTCGCTGGTAGAGGTTTGCGTCTTTATGGGTTAAAATGTGAACCATAAAAAGCAGATACTTTTAGGTAATGAATAAAAATGTCTCAGTGACAAATATTATTGAATGCTCTGTAATACATAAACAGCTGTAGAAACACTACAGTGCTGTGTGGCTGCTCCACCAGAGGGCAGTCACAAGAAAGAAACCAGTTGTTTGAGTCCTGAATGGACAAACACTAAATCTGAGGGTGTGGTTCTTCTAAGGTTTGCAAGGTAAATGCTTCCCAGTGTCAGGTCACAAGGGGACTCATACAACACTACTCAGGCAAAGAAAACATGTTTCCACCTACATATAAAAGAGCTCTGTGTAAGATTTGTTTTGTTTTGAAAAAGTAGGAGAATCTTCAACAATTATGGAAAAAATACCCAAAAAATCCATAATTTTTTCAGTAAAAAATAACCCCTTCATGGTTATGAAAAGGCAAAAATGACAGAAAACTTGAGAGTTACCTGTTCAAGCTAAAACTGGAGAGCTCCCTAAACTGGAAGAACAAGTCTTTCACCTTCTAAACACATAAAGCCTGTACTATAACCTCGGAATAAGAGATGGAAATTGATCCGAAACTCACTCCACATCTGCATGCAAGACTGAGCCCAGCCCTTTAGTGAAGTCTCACTGCAGCGCTAGGTCTCACATCACTCTGCTGGAATGTTATCTTTTGTTCCAAATACCAACATCTCCAACTTTGGACACAAATGTATTTCTCCACGGTTCAAAGCAGCGACCTTTATTTCCCCTACAGTCTGTAGTCAGCAGTCTGCCATTTGAAGACACTGTTGCTTCAGCTGCTACTGTACGGAGGAAACACAGCCCTGAGTAGAGCTCTGCCACGGTTTCCTGAACTCTGTTTGACCCAAATGATGGTGGCTAGTAAAGGAAATCTAGTAATTATTTGTGAGCGCCCTCTTATCTGTGAATAAGCACTCACATGCATGCAGAGGACACATGCCCGAACTCATAGCCACAGGCAGATGAGGGTCATTCAGCTTTAGTGTACAAGGCCTATGACAGAGAAACCGAAAAGGCACTAAAACCCATTTTACTGACATCGTTTCCCTGGAAATTTGGCAGCACAATGGGCTGAGGATGCATTATGAGGGTACTGAACTCCAGCCAATGTGCACTTGGGATTCTGTAGAGCCAGACTGAATTTCACTTAGGGGAGAAAAGACAGCATGACTGATGAATGCATTAGTCCAGAGAATCAATACACTGACTTCCAAGCCGGGGTCTTATGGATTTATAAAAGGAAACACACAGGCATCTTTCTGCTCTGTATTCACAGCCTTAACATCTAATCTGTTCCCTTCTCTGGGAGTCCAGCAATACATGTGATGATAACCGGTGAATCAAAAGGAAATGCCTTTCAAGAGACTCCTGTGTCACACAAACAAAATACTGATATTCTTAGCTGTAAGGCCACCAGAGTATTCAGGAAATACTTTCAACTGCTTAAGCGAGATCATCCTGTTTTGGTACAGGGTCGCCAGAGATTAGCACATCATGCTGACTGCAAGGCCTCCAGCGTTGCCTCATTTGATTTTGTGTAGTTTGTGGCGCCAAACAGACACAAAACAAGAATCCCTGCATGCTAAAACCAGCCCGGACTGACAAAGTTATTATGTGCTTCTCTGTCTCTGCTTTAAGAGTGGGATCATATACTTAAAGAGACGAGTCACGACAAGACCTGTCCTGCAGCAGAGAACCCTCCTCCCTACTCAGCAGATCTGTTTAATACCTTGGATGTGTCTTTTGTTTAATCTGAAATATCTTTATAAACTCTTTCACAATAGGTTAAAGGGTACATTATTTCCATCTGCACTTATCTGTGCATGATGGGATTTTTTACTTGTCACCCTGACATGCAGTGTTTGGCCGTGCAGCCAGAGAATCCACAATTACACCATCCCTAAGTCACACAGGAAACCTCCCATCTGGACGAAGGGAGGGTAGAGGTTATGTGTTTACACTAACAGGCATAAGAACAGCTTGACATAACATAGAAGGGCAGTGTGTAGAATGTAAATGCGCAGAATAACACGTACTCCAATAACATTATCCCAGACAAATGTTGCAGCTCAGCGTGAATGTATTTACAAACCTGATATAAGAGAAGCAGCCAGCGTGTCTGCATGAGCTCACTGTGACATTTAGAGGTGTTCGTAGTCGTGGCGGCTGTAAATCACCGACACGGCACAATAAAGCATTCTTCAGCAGAGCGGAGAGGTGTGCGGGTTCAGAAACTGACTGTGTACAGCTGATGTACACCTGCTTTTACTTTCAGTCGCTTATGTTTTACAGCTGGAAAATACCAAATGTTTTTTTTGTTTGCCCTGTCCAGGCTCCTTTGGAAATGTTTAGTCTTCAAACACGTTAACAGTGAACACACTCCTGGTCCAAATGTCAAAGAGCAGAGCTTTTGAAATGAAATTATTCTTTGGAAACCAGCTCTAATGTTTAAGGTGAATGTCCTCAAATAAATGTTGCACTCTCAAAGAGTCCAAACTGTGTTCTCTTTCTGGTAACTTTATTGTCCACAGTTCTGGTGTTGGAGTTTATATTACACATCTCATTTCAACCGCTAACATGTTTTGTTTAGTTTTTTTTTTTTCAATGCTTTATTAACAGAAAACAAAAACACACACATATATAGATTACAGCCCAGTAAACAAAACAGGAATCACAACAGTTATCTGATTGGGGAGTTGCACAAACCTTATCATAATGTTTCAGGAATGTAGATGCTTTTCTGTTTTCCAGAGATTTAAAAGTTGCAATTAGTGAAGCAAATTCAGCACAAAACTGAGCAACATTGGGGATGGCTGATGCATGCATGGAGCTTGTGGATATAAAACTTAGTTATTAAAATAGCAAAATTACAGACAAATTCTAAACTAGGATTTTCCTTGTAATTACAGAAAACAATTTACATTTACATTTATGCATTTGGCAGACGCTTTTATCCAAAGCGACTTACAAAAAGAGGATTAACAATCTAGCC
>JAQQZY010000002.1:19469109-19485318 GCA_030068375.1 Ostorhinchus rueppellii
TCATCTCTTCCTTGACCCAGAGTGGACATACCCTGAAAATTTCATCGAAATCCGTCCATAACTTTTTGAGTTATGTTACTAACAAACAAAGTTGGATGGTAACAAACAAGCAAACAAACGAACAGTAAAACATAACCTCCTTAGCGGAGGTAATAAATATAAATAACTGAGTAGATGACTACAGAGGTCCAGCCTATTGAAATATATGTTTATGTTGTTTACAGTGAGGATTTATATTGTCAATATGTACAGAGTGTAAATTAGTCCGAGTTTTATACAGAATGTCATAAAAGTTAGTGAGTGGATGAATTGGAGTCAGGGGGTTCTGACATTGTATGGCTCATGAAGTGTTCATCAGAGGCTGCAAAACATACGGCTCATGGGCCAAAACTGATCCAGAAGGGTTCAATGTGGCTGTTGGGATGAGTTTGTGAAATGCAAAAATTACACTGATGCTATTAACAGTTAAGTGTGTCAAAATCATGTCAGTTCAGGAGCCACATTCAGCCTAATTCAATCTCAAGTGGGGCAAAAATGTGAATAAGTTGAACAAATATGAACAATGTGTCAATGTGACATGTTTTAAGAGAAGGAAGTGCAATTTAAACAATATTATGCTCTTACTAAATGTGTTGTGCCTTTGTAAGTTGGAATGCATGTGTATAAATAATAAACTGAAGCATAATTTTGTTTAAATTGTTCTATTTAAAAAAAAAAAAAGAAATTTCAAGTTGTTCATGTTTTTCACTTTTTTTTTTTTTTTTTTTTGGTGTTATTATTTTACTGGTCTGACACACTTGGGATGATTTTAGGCTGTATGTATCCCCTGAACTAAATTGGTTTTTTGCGTTTCTTTTTTTTTTTTTTTTTGACATTTTCTTTTTTTGTAACTTAAATCTTTATCAAGGTTCAAGGTTCAAAGTTACTTTTTTTTATATATATACCTGTGGGTAGATTTGTTTTGCAGACATAGTGATTGGCTTTGGCATTACAACAATACACAAACTGAACCTGTTGGCATGCACTTGATTGAGTTTATTGAGTTTCATGTACAATTATAATAATAACAAAAAAACTAAGCAAACCAAACAAACAAAAGCAAACAATAAAACAAAAGAAAACAAAAAAACCTCCCGTGCTGTGAATACTCCACCATGTACAACTTACCCATTCAAAACCTCCTGCTGAATTCATCTTTATTTTGTGCTTTACTGCTGTAGACGCTGTAGTTTACCATTTAGCCTGTTTGATTTACTTTCTAAACTGCTGTTTTTTTTCGTGTAAGATCATCATGTATTTGAAAGATCACTATCCTGTGAATCCCATGTATCTGTAAAAAGTCCATTTTCATGAGCTCAGTATAAAATTGTCCTGTTTTCTTTACATAGTTTTCACTGAAAGGAATATGATGAAAAAACTGAATCTGAAAAGTGACTAAAGCTGTCAGACTAATGATGCTGAGTAAATTGCATTAGGTGTAGTGGAGAATAAATAAAACGTTTTAAGGTAAAGTGGAGGTGATGCATTTTGTAGTGTTTGAGTATTTTATTCCATTTCGCCACTATCAAAAAAAAAAAAAAGCTGAAATGGCATAAACAATTTGTAAATACTGAAACAGGCAGTGGATGAAAAACAAATCATAATGTCAGAGGAACCTACTTTCTCCTACTTTGCTCATTTTTGCTCCTTGTCTTGTCAGGAGCCTTGTTCAGCCTTAATGGACCTGCGACGCTGGTCAGACAGGAAGACTCTGCGAGGCCTTCGCTGGTTACTGCGAGCTGTATCTCTGGATTATCCGGAGCTTTGTACTCGTATCGCCCAGGACAGCAACAGGCCTCTGGAGCCCAGAGAAAAGGAAAAGAATGGGAAAACAGAAAAAGTTCGCAGGAAGACCAAGGTGGAACGGTGAGAGAGACCTTTAAGACTTCACACCTATCAAGCGTTTAATAATGAGCTTTTAATAGCCCGTGAAACACTAATATGATTTAAATGACACGCTCATTATGTTTAATATGTTCTCACCTCAGAATCCGATCCAGCAAGTCTGATCTCCGTGAGGTTCATCGGCCAAAGAACACTGAGAAAAAGACAAAGAGAGAAGGAAAACTACAGCCCATTCGAAACATGTTGCAAAAGGTTAGGAAATCAGTACTTTTACAGATACTGTATTTCCTTACAACAATGCCATTTGCTATGATATTATTAGTCCTTCCCTTTTACCCAAACACACAGAGCTCTCTAACCCACTTTTCAGAGCTGACACCACTCTGCTTCCTTCCCTATTTTTTCTTCTATGTGGCTCTGAAGCTCTTTCATATGTTAATATGTTGATGCTAAAAACCAGCAAATATGTGAATGTATTAAAGAATAAGTGCTAAAATCCAAGTCAAATGTTTGTAATCGCAGGAGGCCACGCTGAAAAAGAAGCTGAAGACAAAGAAGAAGAAGAAACCAGGAAAGGTTGTGGAATGTGAAAAAGATCAAGATGTAAATGGAGAGGAGGAGGAGGATGGTGATGATGCTGGTAACGAAGCAGATCAAGAACCTTCTGCTAATAGAGAGAAAGCCAGCAGCGCTCTGATCACCCCCAAAAAGGGAAAAGTGAAACGCAAAGCAAAAGCAAAAGTGAAAAAAGAGACTTTGGATGTGCCAGAATCACCCGACAATGACAAGAAGCCTCTCAAAGGTTAGAAATAAAGTAAATCGTATGTTTTATTATCCCGCCCCCTAAATAAGGAGGCAAGGGGTATGGTTTTTGATTTTATTTGTTTGTTTGTTAACACTTTAGTAGCAAAACTATTGGTTGAATTCATGCCAAATTAAATTTTATTGATTGCCAGTGACCTAGAATAGACATGGTTACATTTTGGGAAAATTAGGTTAAAGTTAAAACATGATTATTAATTTTTGAAATCTTTTTTTCACCCATTTACTTATAATGGATGAAATGTCAAATGTCTGTAGCAACAAAACTATTGGTTGAATTCATACTAAATTAAGTTTATAGATTGCCAGTGACCCAGAATAGATATGGTTACATTTTGGGAAAAATAGTTCAAATTTTTATGAAATTTTCAAATCTTTTTTTTCCTCTCACATTTACTTATAATGGGCAAAATTTCAAATGTCGATAAAAAAATATCAATTTTGTTTCAATTTTCTTCAAACTATAGGCCTATAGAGGCAATTGATATGATGACATCAGCTTTATCCATGCCAAAAAAAGCTACAATATGTGTGAGGGGTAGGGTTTGTTGGGACTGCCACCACTTGTTGGTTATTGTTTATGAGTAGAAACTTAATTATTTCCTTTGTCTTCTGTGTAGTCAAAGGAGAAAACAAGAAGAAGAAAATAGTCAAAGTAAAAAGGAAGAACAAGATCAACACAGAGGAAGTGGCTCAAACTTATTCCCAGCCTGTGGATCTTTCTGCAACTTTTGGTAAGTGTCATCTGCTTCCTCTGCCGCCCAAACAGATACAGCAGCTGGCTTCATTTGGAAATGATATTGATTGCAGCTTTCATTTTAAAAGATGACCCTGTCTCCTGATAGATCTTTACCGGAAAGCGATACAGGCTCTGAAGGAACGTCAGGGTCAAGAACGATGAGACGGAACGAGAGGATCATCACTATTGGAAGTACACAAACAGACCCACTTCATGCACACTTCAGCACCAGACCTGATCCCTGAACCTTTGGAAGAAAACAAATAAACCCGATTGAGTAATGAAGGCCAGGTCGAGATAATCATGTCAGAATGTTGAAAAAAATACTCATAACATGAATTTCAAAACTATCAACTGAACATGAAATTGTATACTTGGCCAAAATGTTTGTAAATCTATGCAATTTTTGAGGAAAACCTGTTTTTTAACTACATTTTTAAAAAATGATTGTATTTATGATTTATTACGTAGCACTGAGCTATAGAATATGTGTTGTTGAAATGTAACATGAACTTATCAAACATTAATAAACCTTTTATCACAACTTGTTTGCCCGATGAGATAAAAATGTTCATTGCATAACTACTTTTGACCACAACCATAATCTTTCACTGTCTTTGACATATTTCTCCATGCTTGCAATATAAGTTCACCAGCCTTCACAATCACTCACTAATTTTGTTGTGATTTAACAGATAGCATGATAGGTTTAAGTTTTAAAGCTTATGGCTATGTCTGATATTTTTCATTTTCATCTACAAACTCTTTGTTGTTCTGTCCTACATTAAACTAACTTCTAACTTCTATCACAAAAACTTTGGTTTATAGTGCATCATAAAAAATAACTGAATCTTCCACAGCATCATGAAAAATGTACGTATTTATGAAAAAAGCTTGTCTTGGAAGCTTGCAAAGCATCAAACCAAGTCATGATTTGGAGGTTCTGAATCACACACACCATGTCATTTAGAGTCAGTTATTAGTTTATTTCACAATTCTCTATTTTTTTTTACTATTTAATTTAGAGTATGTGCAATTTGTGAAAATGACAATTAAATGTGTTTTATTTTATGCGGTGATGCCACTGAAAGAGCAAAAACAGAGAGCAGGGGGATTTTCTTATTAATCTCATCATCTCTAAAAACACTACTACTAGTAATAATAATAATAATAGTCGTAATCATCATCATCATCATCATCCTAGGGTGTCTAACACTGCAATGTTTTGTTGAGATTGATTTGATGTGTTTGTTTAAATGTACTGCCCAATTTTCTTGATTTCTTATGTTACAACTTATTTGCATTTTTTGTGAAAGGATAATTTGTAAATGCAAACATTTTCACAATGTAATTTTACTTTTGCATTTTTTCACATTAAAACAAACGGAAACAATTTTGTTGTTATTTATAGGTTTTTATACTATCACTGTACTGGTCTGTCCCACTGGTCTTTTGGGCTTTGTGCTGGCCCCTGAACACCCTTGACATTTAATATTCATTCATTCATTCATTCATTCATTCTCTGAACTGGTTTCTGAATGATGTTTTACACATAATTATGGGGGATATAGCTGAATTTATTAAGATGCATGGCTTTGGAGGGTAGGAGGAAGCCAGAGTACCTGGAGAGAACTCATGCAGAGAACATGCAAACTCCACATAGAAAGGTTGCTAGTCACTGCACCACCACGTTGCCCGGAGCCTGATTCCTAATAACTTCAGTGTAATTTTTGCACTTTTTAAATTTGTCCTCCAGGCCGGATTGAACACCTTGGAGAACCGGGTTCAAAAGTGTAAATATTTTTTATTGTCATTTCAAAAGATCCACATTTTCACTGAATTTTTTCTTAGTTGAAGCTTTACTTCCAGTTCTTCTAACCCTAACCCTTCTCTTCCAAACCAGCTGCGCTGTCTCCACCACCTTTCTATTGATCTAAGTCACTCAGCTCTCTCACACAGAGAACTGAGATACCATACCTCCTGTTATTAAATGCTATGCAACTAAAAAAGAAAAGCACAAATACAGTAAGAATAAAAAAAATTATGTAAAAGATAAACTATAATAAAATACAAAGATATAAATCAAACCTATTTACAATAGCAGTAGTAGTGGAATACAATGACAATACAATAGACTTATGAGGTGATTATGCGTATAATGGAATAAAACGGCAGCAGACACAACAATAGTGCAATGTGTAATAAAGTGCAGAGGACAGTCAGTAACAGATACGAGAAATATAGTATGGGTTTTATGTGTGCTGCTGCTTTTATGCCTGTTTTGTTTTTGTGCATTTTTAATCACTTTGTATTTGTGTCATTTCAGTTGACAATTTTATGTTATTATAGTTGTACATTCTGTTATAGTGTATAATTTTCTGTTTTCTTAATGACTTACCTACATAAAGGTTGAATAATAATAATAATAATAATAATAATAATAATAATAATAATAATAATTATTATTATTATTATTATTCACATTATTCATTATATCAATTTGTTTCAAATTATTTCAAACTTGGCACATAATAATAATAACAATCATAATAATAATAATAATTATTATTATTATTATGTGCCAAGTTTGAAGTAATTTGAAAAAAAATTGATGTGTAATAAGATATATTCTGGGTCACTGGCAAGCTATACACCCAGTTTGGCTAGAATGTTAACAAACAAACAAACAAACAAACAAACAAACAAACAAACAAACAAACAAACAATACCCCTTGCCAGCCCTTTGGGGGGCGGGGTAATATATAAAAATGAAAATAAATACATTTATATTCTTGCACTTGTAAAGTCATGGACTCACTACTGTCTGTCAGTGTGAGTTTTTTGGGATAAAGTTTTCCTTCTGTTCAGTGTCCACCTCTGAGTGGGAGACCCCCTCGGGTACTTTCGTCCAGGCCGCCGCCATCTTGGTCCCTCCTCCTGAAGCCCATCCCCCTGGCGCATCTTCACCGGGAAACCGTCCGACTTCCATTCACTCCGGTGGGAAGCGGCTGCCTGCGAAACATGGCCTCACCAAGGACAATAACTATTGTGGCCCTGTCTTTCGCACTGGGTTTATTCTTCGTATTTATGGGAACCATTAAACTCACTCCGAGACTAAGCAAAGACGCGTACAGTGAGATGGTGAGTACACGGTTCATCTGTGGAGGAGCCATTGTTCTGTTGGTGCACACACGAAAACCTCTGAGGCTCGAATAATGTGTGGAGATGCTGACCTAAATTGTAAACGATACGGAACATGAACGCCATCGATATCGAGTTACTCGTATTATTTGCCACCGTGAAGCCTTTATCTCCCAGTGGAAACTCGTATGTAAAATGTGATACACCAGCGACATTGACAGGTAGTTAGCATTAAAAGGCCTGTTTTATTAGAAACCGGAAAATATTTCGCTGTGATACGCATAGAAACAAAATGAGACGGCCATTAGCTAAAAAACAGTCAAACACAGATGAATAATACATGACTGGATGCACTTCTTCCGCTTAATAAACCATTTAATGTCTGTAACTTATCAGCAAAGCTTCATCCATATATCCGTATTACCCTCATGTTTGTTGTTATCGATCTTAATCGCTCTAAATATGTTTTAACAGTTTAAAGCAACACATTTTGTTTCTCATTTATAAAAAAGAGCAACTTAAAAGCTGAAGAGCAATGGCGGCGCATTCGAGCAAATTCTGTGCGATGCTCCTGCCGGTGCTGATGTTGAAATGTCCTGTGAAGATGATGATGATGATGATGATGATGATGGCAGACATGTGGAAGAGCTTCATCATACATCCAGATACATAGCTTATGGAAGTTTATGGAAGGAGTTTATTGTTTTGCTTGACAAATGCATAGATTTGTATAGATGTTCTTCAAAAGGCTAAAAGGGGAATGGGCATAGAGAGGAAATGCAGTGACATCTGACTTGACAATGATGACCTTAGAAGCAGTAGTTTTTACTTTAGCTCAATGAAAGATATTGAATATCAACAATGATGTGGATTCATATACTGTATGTATACTAGAATGTCAGAGGAAAGCCTGCTTATTAGAACTGATTAAACTTTCATGCACAAAGTCCCAGTGTGATTTGATTTCTGATTCAGTTCCCCTCAATATTCATTGTTATGTTATATTACTAAGTTTCCTTTTATATGAAAGACTCTAAAAGTAATAACCTTGTCACCAGTACAAGGACACCTTTATTGCTCTAAGGTCTAATCCTAATGCTGTACTTCAATTTCACTTAACTATTCAGCTTTCCTTAGTGTAGAGGTGATTAATAGGGTTTAGGGCTGTCGCTAATCGCTTATTATCTTCTTGATTTAAAGATTAGTTGTCAGCTATTTAACATTTCAGATGACTGATGCTCCTTGTCCTCAAATGCTTTGCTTTGTTCAGAACCCCAGGATATTTTTCCAGACATCAAGGAGAAGAGAAGTCAGAACTATCATAGTAGATGGAATTGGAATATTTCGATTTTTTAATAAATACTTAATTGAAATAGTTGGGGATTTATAGGTGACATTTATTTAGATTAACTTATTTTGATATTGCCATTGGTCTTTTCACCAACAGCAGTGGCAGAAATGTTTATGCGGTGAGTTTTTTAACCTACATTTTTATGTTTTAATCTGTTTTCACTTAAAGCTGCGCATGACGTTCATCACCAATTTTTCAGCAAATCTGTAAAACCTGACTGATAGCCTAAGTATTACAAATCCGTTTGTGTTTCTGTGATTATGCACCTGAATCACTTCCCTCTCGGTGAACAGCTTTGAAGTTGACTCCATCACAAGCTATTTATGTACACACCAAACGGAAACCATCACTCGGGCCTTTTCATAATTCCACACAGCCGCAGCAGCAGCACAAAGCAACGAAGCCGTTTCCGTGTTTGTTGCTGCTCGGCCATACTGTGGCTGTGTGGAATTCCCATTCCCACAATGCACTTCACAAAAAAAATTTCTGAAAAGGCCAAAGTGATATATTGGTTTGGTATGTAAACAAATGGACTACTTGTGATGGAGTACACTTCAAAGTTATTGTTCAAAGTTGTGAGGGAAGTGATTCAGATGCGTTATCATGGAAAGACGAACGAATTTGTGATATTTAGGCTATCAGGTGTTACAGATTTGATGAAAAATTGGTGGCGAAAGTCATACACAGCTTTAAAGATAATGTGAGGAAAGCCTGAAAATGTAGGTATTTTAAAAAAATGTTTATTTAACCAAGATTTTTTTTTCAACATTATATTTATTGAAGTTTTGCATTCTTGCAGTACCTTCAACAATGTCACACATTTTTTTATTTATTTCTAACCCCCACGCCCCCCACCTCATTGAATTTCTTCCAGGGCAATGGTATACAAATAAACTGAATTAGAGTGCATCACTTAAGTGGTGAATAAAAGGTGAATATCCTACAAATAAGGGCATAGATTTACAGGTGGATAGAAAAAGAAATAAGAAAACAACAGAACAAAAAAAAAATCAATATAGGTATGTTATATACATCATAAAGGCTTTATCTCAATCAGACTCCAATGTGACAGTTTGATTACTTCCCAGATACTGTATAAAGGTATCCCATATATCTTTAAACATGTCCAACTTATTTTTGACCACATAGGTTAGCTTTTCTAAAGCAAGACAGTACTACATTTCCCATAACCACATTGCAGATGTAGGAGCGACTATTCTTCCACCTCAATGCAATCACTCTCCTAGCTTGAAGCAGGCATATATTTATCAAGTGCTTTGCCTTACGATTTGGTGAAAAGCCTTCTGGGAATTTAACCAAGATTTACTTGTTAAGTGAAATAAATACCAATGAAACTAAGTATAAAAAAACAGTAAGTAACATTGGCATTGACTATCGGCCAAAAAAACATTTTATATATCGTATTGGCCAAGCATTTTGCAGTTGGTGGATGTCTACAGTTAACACAGATATAGATAGAAAGTTACTTATCATTTCTAAACCTTGGTTAGAATGAACTGAAAAGCTATGTCTGTTTTCATTTTTTAGAAAAGGGCATACAAGAGCTATGCCAAAGCATTGCCGGGCCTGAAAAAAATTGGTATCAGCTCAGTCCTGCTCCGTAAGATCATCGGCTCTCTGGAGGTTGGCTGCGGTGTGGTGCTGACGCTGGTGCCCGGAAGGCCAAAGGATGTGGCCAACTTCTTGCTCCTGCTGGTCATGCTAGCCGTCCTGTTTTTCCACCAACTTGTAGGAGACCCCCTGAAACGCTACGCCCACGCTCTAGTTTTTGGCATTCTGCTTACCTGCCGGCTGCTCATTGCCCGCCAGAGCGACGACCGGCCGGAGCGAGAGGACAGCCGAGAAGAACAGCACATCAACGACCAAGAAAGGAACAAGGTCAAGCAGTCTTAAACTCCTCTTCCACTTTGGTACAAGCCACAGCGAAGGCAAACTGGTGCGCCTTTATGGATTGTAGTGAATCAAATTTTTAAGAAAACAGTCACTTCCAGTAATAATAGCCGTCACACACATCTTCTGACCCATCCAGCTGGTGGACTGACTACTCTCACCTTCTTCTCTGCACTCTTAATGTGAAAACTGAGAACTCCATACATCCTCTACATATCTGTGGACAATCATAGCTGTGGAAACTCTGATAAGCTCTATTCATTATCATGCCACTAAATCCATTTCCTCCTCTTTGTCCCTATTTATTTTAGGCTTACACTGTGCAAAATGTGTTTGTGTTTTACTTGAATATGAAGTTCATTTAGTTCAATGAATTGATTTGAGAATGCTGTTTTTCATGAAGGGATCTTTGTAGCTTGGTTTTCTAATTTGTTTTTATACTGTAGGCGTAGGAGACAAATTACAGTAGTTCAGGCATGTTTCATTTGGTCAAGATTATAGCTCAGAAACCAAAATGAGCACTGATTAAAATTTTTCTACTAATTACACATCAGCTGGTATTAATTACATATCCACAGCTTATTTTGGTGCAGTATTAACAAATGGCTGCTTTAGGAAGAAAGAATATATAAGTCCTGGTTCATCTTTCATCTCATTTAGTAGATGTTTGCAGAAATATGCATGAATCCTTTTCCCCAAAGTAAAATAAGCTGATTATTCTCTTTCTCCTTTTGGTTCAGTTATTACAGTGAAGTTGTTTAGCTGTAAAGGACAGCAGGTGCTGCCTCAAATGTCTGCTACTAGCTTGTACAGCAGAACACAACCAAATTAACTGTTTTTGCCTGTTAAAAATGTGTCTTTTCCTTTTGTAATACACTGTAAAGTCTTAAACCCTGTCACTGTCTTTTTAAAAATCATTGGTTTTTTGTTGTTGTTTTTACTGATGATATAAATAGCATTCCTGGTGCAGTTTTTCTTGAGGGGTGACATCTCCGTTAAAAAGACTGTCTGTTCATTTTGAGATTCACAATATTTCTGTAAATTCTATACTTGAAATAAAGATTTGAAGGTGGGTCTGACTGAACATTGCTTACTCATTCTTACTTGAAGTTGACCTTAAGTCAAGATTGCTATGTGGTATTGTCTTTTTTTTTTTTTTTTTTATCACTTTGAAAGATTGTTTCAGTCGGCCCCTATTAGAGCTAGTCTTTCATATCGAAACATGAAAATAGCCACAATTCCTGTGGGACCTAAGATACAGTGCTTTATAATGAGGTGTTTCTGGTTTTATACTGTGCATTAGTTTGCTGTGGTTTGTGAAACTGATGCAGACTTCATTTGGGCTATAGCAACATATCATATAACTGCTGCTAAAAGCAATTACTGCAAAGCACAAAAGGGAAAACTCATTAAATCACCTGCCAAAATATAATTGCAGAATCATAATAGTGTTCTTAAGCATTTTCATTGAGGTGTTGAAAAACCAAATACTAAGAATCCAGCCATATACCAGAGTGTGGGTGTATGTTCTGGTTTAACATGAGAGCCATAGTGAAAAAAGGTCTGGGGTTCTCTGAGGATCAAACAAGAAATTTTATTCAGTCTGATGAGTTTTATGCACTATTTGGTGTCACTTTTGTACTATGTAGTGATGGAAATGTCTTTATTTAAAGGACAGTTTTTAACATCAATTTTGTTATTTTATTATTGCTTATGTATGCTTATAAATGAGGCAAAGCTCTAACTTTAATCTTTTACTTTATGGGTGATACAGTACAATCTATTCAGTGACAACAGATTAAGTAGCCTTTTGGCTCATTCTGGTAGTGCCAATTACACTTATTATATAAAACACTACAATAAAATAATTTTAAAAAGTTTAAATTTTAAATATTTGTTCAAAATATTGAACATGCAGTGAAATTAGCAGGAGTACTAGTAGTAAATACTCACTAAGAGCTTACTTTTATGAATACAGACATATTTCAACCATGAACTAAAACTCAATGAAAGCACGCGGACTATAACTCCCAAGATGCAACTGTGGGGCCGGACGAGACTACGCAGGCGCAGAATAAACGGTCGCGCGGAGGATTTGAGTTTTGTTTGAATGGCTGAACACAGAGAGGAGCTGACTGTTTTTAACTTTTTAGCAATGTAGACATGGCAGCAAAACTAAACCTGTCGGGACCATCGGATTCAGACACGTCGTCTCCAAGCGACCAGTCTGTGTCCGGCCGGAGCGTTAACAGAAGTTTGAGAATTGCAGAAAAAGAGAGACGGAAAAACGAGGCGGAGGACCCATTTGTTCTGGCCCTGAAGTATTTCTCTGACGGTAGGTTTGTCTCGGTCACAGTCTGTTTATTGGAGAAACTCAAATAATGCCGACTGTTCAGTTTAGTTATACTGTCACAAATAAAGTTTGGACAACAGGCCAAAAACAACCGCACAACCAAGAAAAACACTAATGCTAACAGTGATATTTGGATGTGGTAGATCGCTAGTTAGCATCTTGTGTTTACGGATGGGTGTTGTTGCTAATACTCGGATTAGCTTTTAACAGAACTGGATGACACAGTTACAAGATATTTTGACGAGAGAAACATGAAGTGGAAAAATTCTGGTCTCGGCTGTAGCCTTTGTATTTTGTAAGCATATTAGTAACCTTTCCAGTGTTTGTTACAGCTATCGATGTTATTCTCCTATTAATTACATGTCCATATTTAGTTTAATTTAAAAGAAACTTATTTAACCAAATTATTTCAGGCAAAAAACTTTGTTCATTGTTAAGTTGTTGCTAGCAGGAAAATTTTCAAAAAAATGTCCATCATTCTATTTCATTCCATTCTTTCAGTTCTTAATACCCCATGCACCTATTTATCCTGTAAAGGTTTAAGGCAGGGGTGTCAAACTCATTTTAATTCAGGGGACACATTCTGCTTAATTTGGTGCGCAGTGGGTCGGACCAGAATATATAAATAATGTCAACTCCAACTTTTCCCTCTATGTTTCAGAGTGAAAAAAGTAAAATTACATTATGTGAATGTTTACATCTACAAACTATCCTTTCAAACAATCTGAACAAATAAGTGTAATTGTAACAATATTACATCTCAGTTTGTTATTTACACATGTACGTTATAACTTACAGATCACTGTGGTTCTTTGTATTTTTTCAGGTTATTCACATTTTTTTTTGCAAAATTATACTTTGTTTTAATGTAAATACAAGAAAATGTTTACATTTAAAAAGAGAAAAACTTGAAGTAGTCATTATTTTGATGTTATGTTAGTATTTTACTTTTCTGACCCACTTGAGATTGAATTGTTCTTGATGTGGAACCTGAACTAAAAGGATTGTTAACATCTCAGTGTCATTTTTGCATTTCACAAATTCATCCCGAAGGCCAAACTGGACCCCGCGGCGGGCCAGATTTGGCCCCCGGGCCGCATGTTTGACACCTGTGGTTTAAGGTCTTTGTAGTAATGTAGGATTTCATCTTACATTAGTCCCTAAATAACTTCCCATTCACATCAAATTCATTTTACTGTGGTACAAGCTTTTCTAGATCAGATGTTTATTTCTAAACATCAGCTTGTTTGTTCTTCTGATGTTGAACAAGCTGTTTACATTTTATGAAAATGTTATGATGCATTTAATCTTTTGCAGCTTTGCTTGAAATCTGGTGCATGGTTTTGTGGAATCACTTGGATTTCTGGAGAAAACACTGAAGTTTATATGAGTAGCTTATTTGTTTTTGTCATTCCTTTACAAGGACAGTGCCACCATGTAATTTATTGTTAACTAATGTAATTCTTCTCACAAACTCCTTTACTTGGTGATATTCTGTTACTTCTCTTTCCTCCAGTTGAACCAGGTACTCCTGTAAATGGGAATGATCAGTTGGAAAGGAACCTGGTATGTGTGGAGAAGGTGGCTTACAATAAAGGACTTCACCCAGAGGCCATTTCAATCATGCTTGAGTTTGCAATGAGCCTCCGTATGGGTAAGAAACACTGTTAGCAGTAGCTATAGATTGAATGTTAACCTAAACATATGGTATAGATTTTTTTATAAGCTATCCAAAAAGCTGTCTCAACATATTTTTTTTTCTGTAACTGAGTGCAAATGTATTTTTTGGGGGGTTTGTTTAGGATCTTCTCCATGCGTCCGGGTACTGAAGTGCCTCATCCCCTCCAGCGTGGTGCCACAGGAGGCCATTGTTCGAGCAGTGGTTTGGCTGGGTATTGGTAAAATACCTATCAGCACACAAGTAAGAACATCTAAAAACTGCTGTAGAGCTCTTGTAAGCTGTCATCAGTGTAAAGATGAAGCATCTTAGTTTCAAAGTTGATGTTTGAAAGTTTTAACAGTTACAATTGGTTTCACCTTCAGAGGTGCCTATTAAAAAGACAGGAAGATATTTTTTTTACTCCCATAATATGGCTAAATATTTTGGATAATTTGTTTAGTCTACAACATCCTTTTAAAATTTTTTTTAAATAGACACCAGGTTAGCTGGAAACTGTCTTTGTCTACATTCATTCTACATTTTTATTCTTCTGCATTTTATTTCTCTAGGTTCTCTTCATAAAATGGGTATTGACTGTTTTTGACATGATTGATGCAAAGGACCAACTTCGTGCTATCTATGGGTTCATCTTCAGCTTTGTCACAGAAGAAAATCTGGTATGTGATGATCTTCGTATTGTCATCTCAAGTTTTCTTGACCTAATGTGATATATCAAATATTTGACCTATATTTAGTATATGTTATCTAAATAAAAATTGGTGATTTCAAAGATGGATGATTGTGATCATTTGTAGTTTGTGTTCAGTGTAAGTCATAATCAGCCGTAAATCAGCATAAGACGTTTGTAACCAACCAAATGGGTACAATTAAAAATGCCCTATAACCAAAGACCAGTTTAGTTTCACTAAGTGTTCTGGGAAATGTGCTAGTGTCCAAAAGTCCCTCAGAAATTAATATTGAAGAAAATGTATCTGCTACTGCATCTATGCTGTTTCTTGAAACAGACTCCAGTTCCCCAGTGACTGTATTTACAGGCACGCTAGTATCCCAGTTATGAGCCTTATCCTAGTGTCAATGATATTCACAATATGGAATTTACATGGAACATGGAAATCTCACAACTCAAATCCCTGTATCCACAACAAATGGTAGTATCTTGGTTACACATTACAGTAATATTTAAATATTACATTTTAATATCAAGATTTTTAAAAGCTGTCGGTGTCATTCAGTCATGTTGCTTGTTCCAAAATTGTGTCTTTGGTGCTTAAAGGGTTAATTTCATCTGACATGCCAGTAGCTGCTCTCTAATTTTAAAGTTACTGTAGATGTAGAAAATGAGGTCAGTTTGCTCTGTAGCTGACCCAGAACTATTAAATGACAACACTTTTTTGTGGGTTCATCTTACCTGTATTCATCCCCTACCAGTAATGGGAGATGAGACCCACAGGTAAATCTGTCCTCCAGCTATTATTGTCACTGGCACCAGGTAGGAGATGTAGATGTATGACCATATACAGCTGAGTTACCCAATAGCAGAGGGGAGCCTGGACTGGTTCTAATGTTAAGGCACATAGTGATGCTTCTGTAGTATTTTCTGCCGTTACCTGACTTGTTACACTGTTTATTTTGTTAAACTAACCCATCTAATCTCCCAAGTGTAATCTTATTTTCCAGGTATTTTTAATTATATTTCCATTACTAAGACAAACCTCCATCTATTCATCACTCCAGAAATTAGGTGTTTTTGTTGCTACCAGAATTTTGTATACTTGTTATGTCATCTAGTGCCTGTGCAGTTATCCACAATTCCCAGAAACTGGAATAAGGGTCACATGTCATATTGTCCCAGATACTATTGGAGTACTCCAGGATAAGGTTTTACCCAGGCTATTTAAATCAGGATATGACGTTTATATATGCAAACACAAAGACAGCATATTCCAAAAATCCAACAATATTTGAGATAGGGATGTGCATATAAACACATTTAAATTGCTTTGAGTTATTTCCTCTCTTGTTGTGGTTTTAATAATAATATAATTGTTGTTATTATTATTATTATACAATTATTATTATTATTATTATTATTATTATTATTATTATATAATAATAATAATAATGTTATTATATTATTATTATTATAATATAATAATAATAATAATAATAATAATAACAACAACTGGGGGCGACACGGTGGTGCAGTGGTTAACACACGTGCCTCACAGCAAGAAGGACCCGGGTTCGATTCCCGGGCGATCCTTGGGGACCTTCCTGTGTGGAGTTTGCATGTTCTCCCCGTGTCTGCGTGGGTTTTCTCCGGGTAC
>JAQQZY010000002.1:19485418-19498293 GCA_030068375.1 Ostorhinchus rueppellii
GCTCCATGCGACCCCCGTGACCCTAATGAGGATTAAGCGGGTATAGAAGATGAATGAATGAATGAATGAATGAATAATAACTGATTACATTTTTATAGTGCTTTCAAGGAATCCAAAGCGCTTTGATCCATTATTCATTTACTCTCACATTCACACTCTGGTGGTGGTAAATGATGTTTTCTGCTTTTCCGTACAATGAACAAACTCTACTTGATGATATTTCATACACTGAGGTGTGTATTAATAATGTCTTATCACCTACTTTCAGTGTCCTTTCATCTGTCATCTGTTGTACCTTTTGACCAGAAAAGAAAGTGGTAAGTTGAACAACTGTCAGCCTCCATCCTATCTTATGTGCTTGCATTTATTGCTCGGCCCAAGGTACTATTGTTTGTCGTATTTATTATTCTGACTGACGAACTTCTGACTTATTATATAAACACTTTGGGGGAAAATGTGGCCCAGAGCATTGGAAATAGAACCAAGCATATTATTGCAAAAATGTGCTGCCTGGTCTTGAAAAATGTGCTATTATTTGGATTGACATTCCGATGCACAGATTTTGTTAAAGTCGCAAAAACTGGCTGAATTTGTCCATCCAAAATGAATTGGGCCATTTTCAAGTGGCTGCCATTCCCATGATTAAGTTTAAAATGATTCTGTCAATATGAGAAATGTGTGGCTGGACCAAAAATTATATATGTGACACGTCATCATGATATCACATACGGTTTTTGCACAAAACCATGATACGACAAACACATGGGGAAGAGAATGCTGACAGCTGATTGGCTGAAATCCTCTCTAACTTAGAATCGAGAGGGTTGGGTTTTATCTTAGAAAATCTAGATATCACTCTTCATAACTGACATTTTCAGGATTTTAGCAACAATTTAGACATCAAAATGTTGGAAAAACTCTCTTTTTCATAGACTATTCACATGTTTATCTTAAAATGTTTCGTTTTTGATCTACAGGCCTCTAAGCACACAGAGTGCCAATAATTCTCTCATTCACTCCGATGTTAAATTTCTGTCACTAACATGTTTGACTAACTCCACGGTCCCACAATCACAATCAATGCTTGTTCACTTCTGACTTTTTTCTTCACTTTTACATCGATATGTTCACAAGACTCACCTGCAAGAATTTTGGAGGTGGGATGTACAGTTATGGATTGACATCAGTTTGTTAGAAGTGCTTTCTTAGTGAATTGAATATGGACACCCATGTCTCCTCTATATGGAGGAATATTTATGAACAGGTTTTCATTGACTTTGTGTTTTGTCTTTTCCAGAAAATTCCACACTGACACATGGTAGAGGGGGAGAAAGAGATAGGCTTAGTGTCAACTATTATTTGTATATGTGGGTTTAATTCCCATCTTTTAAGTATCATTTGTTCCAGACATAGATACCACAGCTGTTTTCTTTCTTGGTTGGATCTTGTCCACAGGTCGCTAGTGGTTACCAGGTGCACTGGTATGTTTCTCATCACCTGGCTGTAATTGGTCAGTTGAAGTCTTTAAAAGGAGATTGTCCCTCCCACCTCAGTTTGTCCCATCCCCCATCCTGACCACAGGCTCCTATTTTAAATACTGTTCAGGCTCATCTTTTTGTTCGATCCATCTCTATGATAGACTCAGTGGGTGATTGTAAATTGGATTTTCAGTCTCCTTTTAGGACCCCTAAAAGGGCCCTTTATTGGTTAGACCCCTTTGCATGGTTTTTGTGCGACTTTTTTTGTTGCTTGCCCAATTTGCAACCTCCATCCTTGAGTTGTGTTTTTTGTTTATGTTTGTGGGAAGTGTAAGACATTACATTAACCCTTTCAAAATTCTTCATGTAAATTACAAATTCTGCTGTTAATCTTATGTGATTTGTAAGTTGAGTTTTTGAAAAACACTAATAATTCAGATAATCCTTATTTTTTCTCTTTCCTGTTGGGCTGTTACACAGTTATAGCAAACGTTTTTTGTAATAAATAACTTGTACATACAAGTGCAATGTAAAACAACATAACTTTCATCCAAATAAATGCAGTGCTTTACTTATAAACAGTCCGTCTTTGGTACTGTTTCTTGCTTTTAGAGACAAGCATACTTGCATTTATTTCAGGAAATGTGCGCATGTCTAGTTTCAAGTCTTCCCCTCTCTTTTTTGAGGATTATTGACTGCATGATTGTGTTCTTATTGCAGTACGAGTCTTTAGAGTGAGGAAGCTACTTGAGCTACAGTCTAAACTGGTAAGTAACTGGCTGGTTTGATGCTCTCTGGATGCCCTCTGTTTTGTCAAAGCTGCTACACTTTTCCTTACACAGACTGACAATACAGTGATGCGTTTATTGTAATTATAGTCATGTTTGTTTTTAGTAAAGTCTAAATATAATTATTATGAAAAACTGTTTTTCATTCTGTATTTTTTCCTGGTGTAATAATATACATACAGTAATTTGGACACAGTGTACAAAGATGTATCATTTTGTTTTGTTTGTATTTTTCAGGGGAGGCAACCTTTTCTAATGCACCTACTCTCACTTTACAAAGTGTTTTGTCCTGACCTGGTGACACTTTCCATTCCATCCCCAATGAAGGTGTGTACATCATGGACTATGCAAGATTATCATAATTTTTATCTTTTAAGAAAAAGCCAATATGTTCTTATCAGTATTGGTGCTACACAGTTAAATGAATCTAAGTCAAAATACCATTTTCAGCTTGTGGAATTTTGTAATTGCAGATAGAGGCAATGGAAAGGTCCAGATTTAGGGTGATGTTGGTTGGTGATATTGTGGATTAAGTGACATTGAACAGAAAGGGGAATGCTGTAAAACAAGCTAAATGAAAGTCTCACATTTTTGCATTTTCAAGTTTCTTTTATGTTAGTTTAAATTTGTATGATTACATAAAAAACACATTTCCCAATTACTAATCTTTACATTTTCCTTAATAAACAACTAGAGTAAAATAGAAATTACAAAGGTAATGTAACTTTTTCTCTACGTTGTGCAGTCATAATATGCATGTTTCCTTTTTTAAATTTTTTTTTTTAATATAAATTGTTTTTCAGACTGCGTTTCGGAACTACAATTCTCCCTGGAAATCGGCATTGTTAGCTGTCCAGAAAAGGAATGGTTCCCAAGTTTCCTCCAGCAGTCTATCCCTCACAGCTAAAGATAAGACCAACTCTCGGAAAAGGGTATGGAAGTCTATTTAAGTTGTCACTTGTGTTGCATAAACCCATCTTTTTAGAAACACAGATTGTGAGATTTTAGTCATCTGATAAGTTTGTCAGCCATGCTTCATTAGATGCATCTAATAAACTTGGCAACGAAATGTATAGACTGTAATGATTAAAAAAAACATGTTTTTTCTACATGAGAATAAAACAGCCCACACTGTCTCATCTATGAAAACTGTACTTATAGACAATGAAACGATATCACTGTATTTTTTTTTTTTTTTTTTCTTTGTTCTACGACATAAATTTTTCCATTCTTAATATACTACTACCTGCATTTACAGTATTTCCAGTCCTGCTTTCCCACCAGGGTTCTGTAAATACTGAAAGGTTCCTGGAATAATCTTATTGTGACTGTCTGGGTTGTCTTTGTGCTGTTTAGAAGTTAGTAGAAAAGTAACAGCCATCATGTGATGATCAGGTACAAATTGCATGTACCTGATCAATGTATTGCATTTACAGCGCTGGCAAAATAGGAGAACAATCCAGGTTTTCAGACCTGAATCACATGGAAAACCTCTGGAATTTGATCAAGAATATGGGCACAATCCATCAAACAAAGCCATGTTGTTTGCATTTTTTGCACCAGAAATGGCATAAAACATTGACAGCAATGTGAAAGACTAGTGGAGAGCACACCAAGATGCAGGGAAGCTGTGACTAAAAATCTAGTTTAATCCTCCTAATATTAAATTCTGAACTCTCCCTCAGCTCAGAGATTAGTATTGTGTGAATATGATCTTGTTTTCTTTGTATTCGTGAAGGTCTGCATTTTTGTTTTTTTGACCATTTGTCCTTTTCCCCCCATATAGGCTTTAAATAACAACTTTCCTTGGGCATATACTGTATACCCATATATAGTGAAACCATCCACCTCTTTTTCAATAACTTGTCCCTTTTTTTCTCTTGGTCTAAGTTTGCCTTTATATTTACTTCCCTGTTTTTCTGTGCTCTCCTAGAAACACTGCCACCTGAAAGTGCCTGCACTGAACTCAGCAGTCAATAAACAGGCTCAGACTGACTCATGCTCCAGCAGAAAGGTGGTCCCCCTGGTGCAGATTCACTCATTTGCTCAGCTACTGGAAAATATGCACCGTATAGAGGTAATTAGTCCAAGGACAGTGTAAATCTTTAAATTCTAGGGCTGTCCCTACATCTTTACTGTCTGTCTTTTCATATCTTTGTTCATGTCTTTTTTTTCCATCTGCCTCAGCTCCAACACACATGACCTGCAAATAGAAAAGAATATTACTAAGAAAAAAGTATCAATCCTGAACGAAATCATGAGCTGTAGATGTTCAAAACACAAATACAACACACAATAAGTATTTAAATAATGGTGATGAAGGGTAGGATAATAACATAAGAATATATAATAATGATCAATACTTAGGGTACTTTATAGTAACATGATATTTCACAAAATTAATGAAACATTTAAGTGGCCAAATAAAATATATGCTCTTTTTTATTTTCATGTCAGAATGTCCAAATTGTGATGTGTCCTCTTAACCAGAAGGTGGTGCTGTGTCACTGTCATTCTGATTGTACCAGCTCAGAAGCGCCTTTCTCCTGTAGAAAATACAACATAATTAGAGTGGGACTGCAATTTGTTTATTATATCAGAAAATAAAACGGTTTTATGAGCTTCATTTGCGGTTTAATCAGGCCATTGTTACATATTTACAGATTTCAAATTTTACAGTGGTTTATTTTTCCTGGACAGCTATGAAATGCATCCGAATAATGCACTTGAGGGGGAAAAAAGTTAAGAAGCAAATGATCATTTAAAGAGGCCTTCTCATAAATGTCTATTTGCCCCGCGGATTCAGTGACCCGATGAACCAGTATAAGTCATTTTAAATGGCTTCCAGACTTTTATGTGTCATGCTACATAAATTCACCTCTTTCACTGGCCACAGAGCCAACATGAGCAGTAAGGGTTTTGGATGGCAATAGCATCAACTGTGTTTGTTATTATGAACCTCTACTTTGGCACGTGTAAAGAAAAACAGATGAGTGTAAACAATCACCCCCATTAAGTTTTTTTTTTTTTTGGTTTTTGGCATTGACAAAGAATTGTTGATCATTCCCCTCATTGCTTGCTCTGCTGTTGTCAAAAATAGAATGGTGCCTTTTCAGTTTAATGATACAGTTTCTCTATAATTATTGGAGAAGTGAACAGGGCCTTTCACAATCTGTCTTCTCCTCTATTTAATTTATTTATTATGCTGACAAAGTCCTTGTATTGGGAGGCAGCTGTTCATACACATTAAGGGACTAAGAAATATCCTGTGTGATGGAAGAAATGTCCCAGTGCTGGCATTATGGGGATTAGCGGACACTAACGAATTAGCTCAGTAGCGGATTGATGGCCCACTTAATGAAAACAAGAACAAACGGATTCTTTAGCAGGTAAACAGATTTCCATCCATCCATGTTTTGCTTAGTAACCTGATTATTCTCATCACCTCTCTGTCTTTGATTGCTCTGCTCTTCGTTTTACTATTTGTCATCTGTCATGTATGTGAGGCACATTTCTGTTGTACTTCCACCAGCTGCCAGCTCAGATGGGCTCACTACTGGGCTCCAGTCTGACACTACAGTTCCTGGACTGTGTGCAAGACGAGTCAGCCCTCCTACGTCTCAACTCCTGGCTGGGATATGCTCTTCATGAAGGTAAGGCGGAGACCCCTACAAAACTACTGTGACATTTTCCATAAGGTAGACATATCCAAAGCAAATGGGACCCTGTGTTGAACCTATACACACCCTACCTAGTTGGCATATCAAAGGAATTCTCTTGACTGAAGGTTTTAGAAGAGACTGGGGGGGATCTCGCGTTGTGAAGATGCACTGAATCTGAAATGATCTGCTGTTTTCTTTTTATTCCCTTGATGCTTTCACTCACTTAAACGTCTTTTTCGATATTTTTCTTCAGAATTTTTGTTCTGCAATGATGCCGGATCCTTCCAGAATTCAGAAGAAGCTCTGCAGTTTTTGGAGAAGTTGCTGTCCACGCTCCACTTTCGCCAGGTCAATCTCACCCCTCAGGCTGAGATTACTTCCCTCCTGTCATTCACCATTCCCCATTTTCACATGTCCACAGCCACACACTTTAATTATATGTTGGTTTTTAATTAAGTGTATATTTTGTTTTACAGGAGGGCTTTTCCAGTATAGAGGTTTTTCTCTTTAAATTTCTAAATGCATGGGACGGATCCCTCCTGAGGCCTCAGATCCTCAGTCTGATCAGCAACATTCCCGTCGTCACGAGTTCTCGTGAGTTTGGCATCTTTACAAAACTGTTCTCACTGGTTCTGTCTGTCCATTGAATGTCCTGAATGTTGGCATTGTGGGTTTGAGAGCGCGCTAAAGGACTTTACGTAACTGGCCTACATCCCGTCCCAGTTGCCTACAGTATGTGTCTCCCTGTACTAGACACTGATTGGTTTGTAGATGTGTTTTTGATGTTGACATGTTGCCTAATCTGTTTGAATGGAGAAAAAGACAAAAATCATTCATTGTATTACTTCTGTAGTACTACTGTTATTTGAGGTAAGACAAAATAATTAACTTGTAGCTCACTAAAAAAACATGAGGTGACATAACTAATATTTGCAGTTTTTGCTGTTGCTATTGTGGCAGAAAATACATTAATTTCTCTGTGGTTTTTTTTGTTTTGTTTTTTTTGTAGTTGAGTTTTTGATACTTCACTGAATGCTACTTTTAATAACATCTTTGGTATTTCACCTCTCTATTTGCTACCGTGGCTAATATTTTCTTCTTTTGTTTAATGGCAAATGAAAGCCTGCTGGGACAGAAAGGCTGAACCTTCTAAAAAGAGTTTTCACACTAATTACAAATTGAACAGTGTCTTAGTGTGAGCTAAACCAATATCATCTCTTTTCATTTCTCCAAACAGGATCAAACCGTAAAGTAAAAATAAAAAACCTGCACCACAGGAGTTAAGTGTTAGTTTTGGTGTCAACTAGGGGCCCGTCAGTTTCCTGAAGGCTTGGCCCAAATGATCACTAAATTTCTATCTAATCTAAAATTGGACTCTGGGATGATACCAGTATTCAGATTTGGCTAATATCCACCAGACTATTTTCTGTTTATTTTGATTTTGTTGTGTATCTCTGCATCTGTTCCAGGGAAACAAAGTTATCTATATAATTTTTGCACATACATGTACACGATAAACATATTTCTGAAATATGAGTGTAGAATGTAGTGATTAAATGAAAATATTTACTTTGATAAAACTTACTTTGTGTTTTGTCATTTTGGAGAGTATGAACAGAAATTTTTTTCTGTTCCATTTTTAATCGTGCCATTCCTGACATTCAGACCTACAAAACCTTCGAGAAAAAGCTGTAACCACTGTAACTTTCTGTTTTCTCTCTACAGAAATTGGGCGGTTTCTGTTCGAGCCTCTAATGCAGCTCTTTTTCACATCGCCATTGTTTTTCAAGGTAGGTTTTCTTCTCTGTTCCACAAGTAAAACTCCCAGTATTCTCCTGCTCCTGTCCTAACTCCTACAATTTAACAGGACAGATGGACTAGTGTTCCTGTAATGGGCCCTGTTGGAGTTCTTACCGTGGCCAGACTCTCCTGTCCGGGTGTTAATTTGTGCATGTGGGTGTGTCTGTCTCTAGTGTGGACTGATGGAGTGTCTAAACAACATGCTGTTGAAATGGCTGACCTGGCACTCTGTGTATGCTCTGGAGGACGATTTGGACATCAGCCTCAACAGTCACACCTCCATGTGAGTCTCACATATGCTTCTGCTGCTTGTTTACGCCTTGAGCTTAACCAAGCAATAGACCAGAAACACTTTGTAAATTAAATGGAGAGCATAAGGGTTTTGGTTCGTTAAGCTGTCAAGACAAGAAATACCACTTCAGGCGTGGCAGCGTCGTACAGATAGGAAAAAAGGGTGGTGGTTTAATTATGGACTTAGAGACACACTTTTGACAATAGGTGACAAAGTTGAATTACCAGGTGTTGAGGGTCACAGTTACAGAACCAAAACCAACTTTTATTTAAGCGTATAGTTAAGAGTTTTTGTGAAACCTTTTCCACATATTTTCCACCACATATAATAGCTCATGTCTGTAATTAAAGCCATCTATTAGCCACCAGTAAACAAAGTTACGACTACAGAAGCATGAATTGATATTTTCCATGGTTTGGTTTAGAGCCCCTCTGATCTTTAAATCATATTTATGCAGAGACAAATGTAGCCTAATTATCCAGTTAAATGGTTTTCTACTTTCCAAATGAAAGAATGGAGCTTGTGTCAGTTCTGGTGAAATGCCTGCGTTTCATAGGTATTGAGTTCTCACATTTATAATCCCTCAATAAATGATCCAGTATGTGGTAAAATCCATTTTTATTCACTGGCATTTCCAGACTCACCTCTGGTATTTAGTAAGAATAGATCTTTGAGATTAGATCTGAGAATTATTCACTGTGAATGCTGCTTGTGTGCACTGTGCCAACATCACACTGTGGCCAGTGTTTGTCTGTTTTCCTGTGATGACTTTGGCATGTTGGAGTGTTTTCTGGAATTTCATAAAAGACCTGATTCATAGATAGAACCAATGTTCAGCTGTTCAGTGTTTTACATGTCTCTTAGGGGCCGGTGTTCCTGTTTAGAGTGTGTGCTTGACTTTCTGTTCTGTCCTTTATCCCAGAAACATTACCTTGTCAGGGTTTAAAGATTCTGTGATGGAGCTAGTTCACTTTGTGGGTCGCCTTGCTACTGTTGGCCTCCAGCTTGAAGGCTGCCACTCGCTCCTCCTCAGTTTCATACTGGACTTCTATGAGACGGTAAATGATGATACTAGTTATTAGATACAATACAGTGTTTTAACCTTCAAGATTCTTCTACCAGCACACAAATGTAAAGAACAGTGTCCACTAAAACATTCTTCATGGTGAAATGGATTCTTTAAAATCACTGAGTCTGTGCAACATTTTTTTCCTCCTGTAGGTATGCGACATGTTTCTGAAATACGGACTCCCTCTTGTGGTGATGCCGCCACCTGGAGTTTTTTACCCAGCATTATTTGCCACTGACCCTGTCAATGTGGACAGACTGGCCTACATTATGTACAGGTGGGGACTGTTCATCTCTGTTATAGCCTGCAATAAGTCTGTCACTGCAAAGACTCGCAAGAGCCTTAATGCCATATGTCATATCCTTATTCATATTTAATGACAGAACAGAACAGGAATTGGATAGCTTCATTGCACTTACATGTTAATGTATGATTTATGATAATGAGCAGCTAAGAAGCACTACACTTAAACCCCCTTCTCCTTTTTTATGGAGATCTCAGGCCAGTTTTAATAAGGCAGCTTCTTGCAGGTTTGACTCATTGACTGCACCCCAGGGTTTTGAAATACTGAAAGACATCTGTGAAAGGAAATTATAATGTCAATTCATGATTTTGTTTAACAACCAAAACAGATTTTTTTTTTCTTAATGACAGACAACACTGATCTTTCTTTCCTGGTCAGGTACAAGGTGAACTTGACATCGGCTAAGAGGCAAGAAAAACTGAAAGAGGTAACATAAACTATATTTGGATGCTTTGATATGTGGTGCAGTGATTGCATAACAGCATGAAAAATCTTGATAATGACATCTTCACTGTGGTTTTCATTCTAAGTGTTCATCCAGTGAATACACTTAATTTATGGTGTCTTCCAACCTGTGATTGTACAGCTTTTTATTCTCCCCCACGGTAGATTTTTCAATATTTTTGGCCCTCCAGCAATCTAAAAGCATCTACCTTTCACTAATAACCTTTATTACTCTCTTCACTGAGGATTTAAATAGTTGGCGAATTTAATACATGTGCTGTGACAAGCTTTGAATTTACAAGTACATGTCATGCAGCCACTAAGCTCCTCTGGAAATGTCAGTGTGACTTTATATTAAGAAAAGTAGGCTTGATAAATAAAGAGCAAGTTAATGAGCAGAATAAGCAATAGGAAAGTTTAGTTAAACTTTCTTTCTTTGCCATTCCATCTCTCTTTTCATTTCTTTTTCACAGCAGGCCTTTCACATCAGCCGGCAGACGTTCCATGAGTTTAATCACTACGTGGTTGTCATGGTTAACTGCCTGTGGAACTCCAAAATGTTTCACCAAGGCATGGGCGTTCAGCTGGGAGAAGAGGTGCTTCTCAAGAGCAACGTACCGCAGTACTGGAACAGCTTCGACCTTATCCACCATCCTGCCTTCTTGAGCTATGCTGTCGACTTTCACCAGAAGGTGAGGGCACAGGTTATTTTTAGTTAAAGTCTGGCTTGTTTCATACACTGGAGTTGGAATATTTTAAGATCTAATGCCAGCCAACACAATACCAAAGCTGAACCTTAAGGAAAACCTACATAAAAACCACTTATTTTCAACCTGTTAGAAGCTGCAAGAGGCACTTGATGGATCAGCATTCAGCCAGTCTGTACACTGTTAATAGGCTTACAACAAAGACAAATGTGTTATTAATGTATCTTTCATAGCAGATACATTAATACAGAAGGACATTTTATTATTAATGGGAGCAGCATGAAATGTGATTTTCATCATGTTTAATAATACACGTACAAACCTTCTTTTGGTTCTGTTCAACTGCAACATCAGGCAGCGATCCTCTGAGATTTACCAGGGTGCACTGACATTGAATATTAATGCTCTCTCTTTATCAGTGTTGGCCAGGGAGAAAGGACATGGACCTCAATTCCATAAAGGTACAAAGGGCCTCCTTTTTTTTTATTCCTGCACATACAGCCAACTTCACGTGTAACTTTTTGTACATCACTTGTGCTTGAGAAATTCTTTGATCACAGAAATCGTCAGATGTCTGGGAAGTAACGGTGTGTGCCTGTGTTTCAGCATTCAAAACCACGGAGCTGGTACCTGGAGTATCTGTTCACTCAGGGTTATGATGGCCTTAAACAGTTTGTTCAGAGTAACATCAGCTGGCAGCCCATAGCAGGAGATGGCCAGACTGACGATCTGGCCACACAACAGAGGTAGATGCTAAACCCACTGGAGAGGGAAGACGACCACTCGCATCTCACCCAGTTTTAAAAGACTTGTACAAATTTCATCTCCTGTTTAAAGCAAGCCACGTGCTAGTGATCTGTGTATATTATTTCTGTAAATAGCTTGATTATTTGCTTTTACTTACTACTTGGTCCATTCATTGACGCAGATGTGTCCTGGCAGCTATTTGCCAGAAGCAGTGTCAGCAGCAGGTTCAACTGACAGTAGAGAAGAGATTATGTTAATGGCAGAGAAAGCCTCAGTCAACACCCAAACCTGGTCATCCATAGAATATGTTCATTTGTAAGCTCTGTGACCAAACACAGCAAAGCCTTTTAACTACAAACAGCAGTTGTAAATTATTTCCACTCATTTTCTTTGGTTGTTATGTATCAACTCACCTGCAACCAGCAACGATGAAAAAGCATCTTTTAGCCTTATGCATGTTTCGTCATCAGTCTTGTACAGCTTGCCCTCTGCAATTCCCATTTCTCAAGTACATTGTTAAAAAATGTCAGATTTTTTTTATAAATAAACTCAAACTGTTGTGTCGCAACATCCTACTACAGAATCCGACTATTTACAGTGAACACTAAGTGTGTTGGTCTTTTGTTGTTGTGAATTGTACATCTTTCAAGCAGCATCAGTTGCTTGAGTATCTGTTATACAGATAAGCATCCACGTGTAATGCAGTCTGTTGTTCCTCCATCTGGAAAGTGGCGTTTTGCTTTAATTGAGGATCCCATCTGGATGTTTAATGGGCCCTGGCTCCTCTGCGACTTCTGATGCCACTGCTTGCCAAGTATATTCAGTGACCAGCTTTTTCTGTGATGCACCATCGTGACCCCAGAACATGTCAAAGACTTAACTGTGTCTATTTATTTTTCACGTGTCATGTCCTGTTTTCTTGATTCTACTTGATTTACCTTTGCCAATGAGGATATGTGATCACTCCTGGTGGTTTGTCTTTGTGAGTGCAGTTGTGTGAAAATGACAGTTTGGATTTTCATCAAACTTGGTGAAAGGGTAGAGTTTAGACCAGCAACGAAGACCTTAAAGTTTAGACCAGATCCATAAAAATTAGGGTTTTGTGAGGCTGTACTTCGTGAGCAGGGGTGTCATGCTCATTTAGTTCAGGGGCCACATTTAGCTAAATTTGATCTGAAGTGGGCCGGACCAATTAAATAACATAATAATATAGAAATGTCAACTCCAAACTTTTCTCTGTTTTAGTGTGAAAAAAGTAAAATTACATTTTGAAAATGTTTACATCTACCAACTATCTTTTAAAAACAATGTGAATAACATGAACAAACTAAATAGGTGTAATTTTAACAATATTATGCTTCAGTTTATTATTTACAGACAAAATATTGTTAAAACTGCACTTCTCTTAAGATATTGTAGGTTGTTCATATTTGTTCAGGTTATTCACAGTTTTTGTGAAATTTTACTTTGTTTTAGTGTAAATACATGAAAATGTTTACATTTACATTTCCCGGGCAGGACCTTGGGACCTTTCTGTGTGGAGTTTGCATGTTCTCCCCGTGTCTGCGTGGGTTTTCTCTGGGT
>JAQQZY010000002.1:19498393-19516138 GCA_030068375.1 Ostorhinchus rueppellii
CCCTTAAGTAGCTGGGATAGGCTCCAGCAACCCCCATGACCCTAGTGAGGATAAAGTGGGTTCAGAAAATGAATGAATGAGTATTTCTAGGTTATTATAATAGTATTTTACTGATCCAACCCATTGTAGATCATACTGGCCTGAATGTGGAACTTTAACTACAATGATTGTTAATATATTAGTGTAATTCTTACATTTCACACCTTCATCCAAAGGGTGGGACTGGACCTTTAGGTGGGCTGGATTTGGCCCCTGGGCCACATGTTTTTATACCAGTGTTCTTGAGTTTCTGTTACTTAATCAGAAATGTCTGATTAACATAAACAAGCTAGAGGCACTGACAGAAAGAACTAGGCCGTTATTTGGTTATTGGTTTAAAATCAAAAGGAAACATGTAGGTGTGGATTATTACAGATTTTAACAGAATAGGGATTTTTAATTTTTTTTCCCACTTAAGTGACATGTTAAAGGTTCATTGTTTAGAGTTTTAGCATAATCTAGTGGTCATGTTGCAGACTGCATCTTGGTTACAAGCCCCAACCTCTTATGCCTGTTGAAAAAATGCGAAGCAACAAAATCCACTGCCCCAAGTTTGATGAAAACCAGTGATTTATGTAATACTACTGACATGGATAATAAAGAGTAATCCACCAGTCTGGAAGGAAAAAAATAAAATAAAAAACGCAAACTTTTTGATGCCATGTTTTGATAAAGATAGTCACTGGATTTACCTGGCAGTCCAGTCACTATCTAAAGGTCTCAGTATAGAAACTTTAATAAACTGAAGTTTTAATTCAAGAGAGTTTTAACACCTACAGCCCAACTTCATCTAAAGTGGACCTGACCAGTAAAATAATAGAAATTAAGCCTATTTGGAGCTGTCATTAAATACACGTTATTATTTATGCTCTTTGTTTTAGTGCAAAATTAACTTTAATTGCAGTGTGAAAATGAATAACCTGAACATCCATGAGCAACCTGAAATTGCTTAAGAGAAATAAATGTAATTTTACCAGTATTATGCCTTGGCTTATTTACACATGGGCATTACAATTTACAGATCACAGTGGGTTTATAAATGTACAAAAGCATTAATTAGCAGACATGTGGAACTGGAAATCAGAGCATTAACTTCATGATCAAAACACCTTGTCAAAACTCAGCGACACTGGTGACTGCCAATTCTGTGTAAGAATATGTCCAGATAATATTCTCATAGAATTTTTCTTTTGTGGATTCTTAATGTGTTGCATCTATACATGTATTGTTTCAAGAAATTTGTGCATTCAGGTGGAAACAGGAAAACTGTGTTAAAACTGTGTAATACATGTGCCACACCTATAGGTGGCACTATACACAGACAGTCACAGGGTGCACTAAAATCACAGAAGAATGCACTGAGCATGTGCACGAAGTTCTTCAGTGTATTGAGAACAAATTTGAGTAGATGCAGCGTTACCAGGTTTTCTTGTCGTCGTGCTAATAAACTTAGCAACAAATGTATCACAAACACACGTCTGTAATCTGTTATTGTTATGTCTGAGTTTTCTTCTTCTGGTCATGTGGTGCTATGGCATCAGTAGTGTTTTGCCTATTCAACTCAACTTTATTTATAAAGCCCTTTAAAACAACTACAGCAGTAACAAAGTGCTGTACACATCAAGTTAACCTTTAAACCTCCTAATAAAACTAAAAGTAAAACAACTGTTGTCCCATATTATGCCCCTTTTTAACGTATTAAAATTGTTCTCAAGTGTGTAAAATACATGTCTGTGACCTGCATTTGTCAAAATGGACTTCGGATCAAATGGTATTGCAGTCTCAAAGTCATCAAAAAACAGCTCTGTTCAGAACAGCCTGTTTCAGGGCCTGTCACTTTAATGCAAGGAGCTGCACCTGGCCACGCCCATCTCTCTAGTTGGTGTTGGGGTTCTGGTAGCCATGAGCTAATGTTGTGAATGCTAATGGCTGGAGGAAGCAGTGTGGTGCTACCGTACCAATTTGAACCGGAGTCTGACCAAGAGGGAGAAACTTCGGCAGAAATTCCTTATAATCGACTGCAGCAGGACGTTTCCGAGTGGTAAGATACAGACACTGTGCTCTGTAAATTATAAAAAGTTTACTTTCTGTGTTGTTACACTCTTACTCAGACGTTAGCTCCTCTTCTGGTGAATGAACAATTTCTAAACAGTGAAGTAACGTTATACTTATCTCTCCTCCTTATATTCTTGAAGTCTACTGCTAAAAAAAAAACAAACAAAACAGGAAAAAAAATGATATGGCTTCTTAAATTTCTGTGGGTGTGGCAAACCTTTTTTAGAGGCGGTGCCACTAACCTGAGGGGGGCGGGTCCAGTGCACTTCCGTGATTTGCTGCCATCACAAAAGTGCAATCTGCCCCTTTGAAGGTCATATCTGAGGAATAAGGAGTAAACTAATGAGGGAATAAACGGTTTTTTTTTCATACTTGGAGGAATTGTAGACAGCCCGGTGATGTTTATTATTGGTAGGAAACCACTCAAAAATTTTTCCTAATATGACCCCTTTAAATAGCTGCCTTAATTGGAAACAGCAGGATGCAAGCGTTTTTTTTTTCTTCCAGATTATATATATATATAAGTCGTTTTCAGTGGATTTAAAAAAAAAAACAAAGCTAAAGATGTGAAACTCTTGTCCACTACAGAGGCCAATGTATTAGATCTTGGGTCTCAAGGATATAGAAGTTTATTTGATTTCTGCAGATAAGTTTTACACACTAGAGCCTTAATGAGGGTGAGTTTTGTGTTTTCTGGGGCTGCATGAGTTCAAATCTGAAAAATCTGAGGGAAAAGACTTAAATATTAATGCTTATTATACACAGAACTCGAGGAGCGCCTGCTTTATGTTAAAGTTTTGTTGGTGTTATTGAACATTTTAAGACACTGTCAGTCAAAAATGATGAATAGTTGCAGAAGATGCGCTCTCCAACATGAGCCAAATCTCGTCCCGACAGTTTTTTGGCGCTTCGCCCCCTGAGCAGACTTCAGAGCCAACCCCTGCAGCTCCCATGGCGCAGCGGAGACGCGCAACTTGTGCGTTTCTGTTTCATTATGTTCCAACTTCGGCTCCGTGAGACGATGTTGTTGTTTACGTTGACACATGGTCGGGGTCGTGCAGATGAGTGCGTCGCCGATGTGAATGAGCGGATCCACCTTAAAGCATCCCTCTGATGTCAGCGTCACAGACCGAGACTCCGCCGCCGGTTCCGCGCTGCGCCGCTCCGCCGTTTCAAATCTCCATCTGCGCCGCTGCTCTCCTCACTTTCTTCAGCTTCATGTGTCGACCGCATTCACGGGAGTAGCTTAATCCAGCATCTTCACGGGAAACATCCAGCTCAACTGAACTGTGCCAGCCCCATACCTGAGACAAATCTTTGCCTTAGGGAGAACGAGGTAAGATTGTTCCATCCTGCTGTTCAGTGTTTACGCAGAGAGTGTTTTGGAAGCCGGTTAACCTCACATTCAGGGCAAACAGAATCATGATGTGACAATGTGACAGGATTTCCAAATCGCCTTCGGGTTCCTCATGTGTGTGCATTCTGGTTTAGAGATTGTGCGTTTAGTTGCAGTTCGGATACTGTACATCGTCCTGGTCACAGTTGGACATCTGCGTTTTTTCTATTATTCGACATCCGATGGATAGATGTGCTTTGGGTGAGCTTATGGAGAAGTACAGCCGTGCTCCCGGTGCCGGTGGGACACAGAACAAAAGGTGCGCAACTGGACATTTTGGCTGCAGTTTAGTGGGAAAAGCCTCCTCGTGTGTTTACGCGGCTCTTCTGATTATTCTGATGAGTCCAACGCGCAGCTGGTTGACTTTAACCCGCACAAATCAATGTCTCCATTCACTAATTGCGGATCAATTGAGGTAGATTTAGACACTGATCCAGTGTGCGCCTCAGAGTGGGTCAGTGTGTGGGGAAAAAAAACCCTGCCACATCTCCTTCTCCAAGTTTCTCTTAAGTCCCCATTCCTGCAGTGAAAAGCGCATATTTTGGGCTCCTCTGCCTCACCACTTTGCATGGGTGGAGACTGACGTGTGATGGCAGACCGAGGTGTTGAGCCGGATCTGAACTCTGGATGTCGCGAGTAATTATGGGTACGATTACACGGTGTGCGTCTTAAGCCCCCCGACTCTTTTTGAGGGCTCCAAGGCGAACCGCAGTGTGGGATAATTTAGGAAAAACATATTGGAAGAAGGGAACCTAATCCTGTCTGCTTGCGTGGAAGTGACAGCATTGCCTTTATTTAAACCCCACTGGAAATAAAACGGTGTTCCCACTAACAGAGGACACATACGGATGCACTTCTATTGACTGATGTGATAACAACATAAATCCAGTTGGTGAAGTTGAACGAACCTATGTGTGTGATATGTGTCTAACTGCATTAGGTCACCTGTGTTGTACATCTCTATCTGATTATTTAAACCATAAAGACCCAGTGCTACTTTTGTGGCAGTTCCCAAATGATTTTCCTCTGTATTTAACCTTTATTAAATGATTTCTCATCATTTATTGCAATATCGTACTTTGTATATTGATTTTTTTCCAGCCACAGTTAAGCATTTTACTGTTTAATTTATTGATCATGGGGATGTTCGTAAACATTCAGATTCAAGTTGAGGGTTATTGAGAAAACTAAAGAAAAAGTGACTTTTCCCCCTGTAAAATCTATCATTAAGTGTCTCCATCCACTGGCATTGATCCAACTCCATGGGTTTTACTGGTGAATCAATGTTGTAGAAGATGACAGTGTTTCCATGGTAACTACGGAGCCCCTGAACGTCCAAATGGGTCATATCTGATGACCATGAAAAGATGATAAACTGTATTTTACACTAGTTATTTACATATATTGATAGGATTAACAGATCAACAGGTATTAGTACATTTTATGTTCATAGATGCTTTTGGTTGCCGGTGGATGTTTTGGTCTTTATGGGTTAATAAAACAAAACAAAAAAAAAAAAACACAGAAATCCTCTTCATAAAAGTGATCCTCAAAAGCATCGTTTGTTTTCTCTTTCACTAATCATACAGCCGTTAACTTTAGTTTCTATGTTTTCATGGATAGAACTGAAGGTGAAGTTCTATTTTGGTCACAGAAGGAAAAAAATTAAAAAATTCCAGTGTGTGCATGTAGTGAAATCCTGCCCTGCAGATAAAATCCACTGACAATCACATGCAACGCAGTCATTCACCACTATCACTTTGATTTTCCTAAGTGGCTTGAAGTCATTTTCTTGTCATTTGCTTTATATTCTAAGAGAAGGATGTGCAAAAATATTTCTTTTCAGGCCAACTCTTCCAATCCAATTTGATGCGATGACAGGATTCGTCTTTGAATCTCCTGAAAAAAACATCCGTGCACATGAAAAATAAGCATAGAAATAATTGTACATCCTAATAGTGGGTTTAATAATCACAAACATACTGTGTGATGACCATAGCGGCTTGCACATTATGTATGCGTGGCTCTTTGTAACTAGATTTGGCAGAAGGATGCTGTGTGTTTCTTAAGGGTCTGCACAGTAACCCAACTACGTGTGATTGTGAAAGACGCTAAAAGGATTACGAGGATGTTCTATTGTCACTGCCTCTCTCCATCTACATGCCTTCTGGTCATGTTTTATGTTATGCATTTTTAACACTCTTCCCCCCAGCTGCCGTTTTGTGAATATAGATCCAATCTTACAGCATTATCCTCTTTAATATCCTTTATTTCTTAAGAAGCCACTGCTACTGTCCATGTATCAGATCATAGTTAAAGACTTTATATTCTCTGCTTCTCTTTTCTCCATTTTGGGAGTGTGAGAGGTTAATCCTAAATGCTCTGACTCTAAACATGTAATTTGGGATTACATTATTTATAGTGCTCTGCAGGGAGCAAACTGTTAAAGATTGTCTTGGGTGTGCTTTTCTTTTCTGACCCTTTTTTTTTTTTAATTCAGGAGGGTGATCTGGAAATGTCATTCTCTGTTAAAGTCTGCCTGCGGTCTTCAGTAAGTCTAGCGGAGCGTTAAGAATTAGCAACCTACCAACTGCTGTAGTGACGCCGCATGTAAAGAATTACTTTATTTACAAAGATAAGGTCATGGTAGGTCACAATTAATTGCGACACAGTGATAAAGGATGGCTCAGCTCTAGTCTTTTGCTCTAGAGAGTAAAAGCACTGAAGAGTTTTCAAGTCGTGACCCCAGAAAGAATCCCATGGAGTGGACTAGTCAAAGAGCTGTTGTGATTTAATTACGGCTGACCCCGACTCTGACCTTATTGATGTCACCTTGCTCTCCACAGGGCCAGATGAAGACGTCCGTGATTTATTTTTGCGGGTTACCTTGTGCTACTGGTCCACTTGTTTGTTGCGAGGGAATTGCTGTGACTCAGTAAAGGGTTTTTAGTTTCGACATATGTCTGGCATACCTCCTGTATTTACCTGAGCTTAATTAGCAATAATGTGCCGAACTCTCAGTGGAGTCTGCACAGTGATATCCGCACTCATTTTACTCCCTACTGAAGAAGTCATTTGTTCTCTTTCTTGCACAGTGTGACAAACACCATCTACCATATTAGATACTGAGTCTGATGAGCTGATGTTTACTGTAGGTGCAGACAAGATCTCTGCTCATCTGAATTAGCAGATGGTGTGGGCTGCTTTTGGACTAGAGAGTTTTTTTTTGTGTGTGTTTTTTTTCATAAATGCAATGTCTAACAAGTGGTGCCAGACACAACAAACCCCGCCCCTCACATGTAGTGTAGCTTATTTTGGCATCGATCTAGCTGCTGTCGTCATGTCTGTGTTTGTGCTGATGTCACTATATGAGCTGTGTGTGAAGTTTGAAGTAAATTTACACAAAATCGATGATTTTATAGATGTGAAATTTCTGCCATTCTAAGTAAATGGGAAGAAAAAAAGATTTTGAAAATTTATTTCAAAATTTGACCTTTGACTTACTTTTCCCAAAATGTAATCGCATCTATTCTGAGTCACTGGAAATCTATAATCCTAGTTTAGTATGAATTCAACTAATAGTTTTGTTGCTACAGACGGGTGTGATTTTGCCCATTGTAAGTAAATGGGAGAGAAGGGGGTTGAAATTCATAATAAATTAAAAAAAAAAAAAAAAAAAAGTGAACTTTGACCTGTTTCCAAAATGTAATGAGATCTATTCTGGGTTAAAGGCAATCTATAAACCCAGTCTGGTATGAATTCAACCAATTGTTTTGCTGCTAAAATGTTAACAAACAAACCAAACCAAAACCAATACCCCTTGCCTTGCCTTGAAAACCCGCATTAATATGACTCATGGCAGTACTGGTAAAACTGATTTTCAGATTCCAACATGGCACCTGTTTGCTGCAGGAAGTTGCTGTTCAGTGCATATGCCAAAAACGTTCTGGCTTCTGCATTGTGGTGCCGACTGTGCAAACTGATGAGGGTTTCAGCTGCTGCTTCTGCCTAGTCGTACCAGTGACTCTACACCGCACTGCTCTGATATTAAATCTTCTCTGGGTGTGCAGAGGATTGAACACCTCAAACCTTATCTGTAAAAAGATTCATTTATATCCAACCTTTTTGTGTGGTTGTAGGTGTCCTAATGGCAGCTTTACAGATGCCAGTTTTATCAGCAGCTGTGTTTGACAGGTCACAAAAATGAAAATGCATAATGTGTATATGTATGTGTTACAGAAATCTGTTTGGAGCTAATGCTCTAGGTTGCGTTGTGTTGCCAGCAGATGGTGGTGTAGCCAACATTACACACAGCTCGAATACATAGAGTAGAAGAAGCAGAATATTCTATTGTTGTTTTCCATCTGAAATGGCAGTGTTGCCTCATTGTTCACACATGAATAATTCAGTGTCCTCATCGCTCCACACAACCTGTTGTACCAGACATGTTTTTTCATTTTATCAAAATATCAAGAAAAAAGCGTTGAACAGCTGAGCAGTCACATAGATGCTCGCTATATCAGAATATGCCAGAAAAAGGTGCTTCTTATGCATCTTTACTCTTGTGCAAAAAAACAATTAAAACACCTTCAGCTACCGTAAGAACATTTCTGGAACTTTTTTTCATTTCCATAAATGTTTTCAAGTTTGAAATGTCAAAAGGCGATGTTGTGTTTATGGAAATGCACCTGTTGTGGTCTGTGGGGAGAATGCTTTGTAGTCCTCAGGGTGTTTTTGACGTGCAGTAGCAGCAGTGACGACTGACTGAACTGGTGTCATTTCTCAGTGGTGACAAACTATCCTGTTCCACTATGGCATAAATCCACCTATTACCAGGAAGCATCAATCCTGAACACTGATGATAGGCTACTCAGATCACAGCCAATCATATGAGTAATTTCATCCTAAATTGCAGCATTTATGGGCCCATGTGTGCAGATATTCCTATGCATCATAATAGATTGTTCTATAACTTATCCAGACAGTTACAAGCCTTCCACCTCAGAAACCACCTGCAAAAGGTGCAGAGGTTGAGGAGAAGAGAAGTCGAATGATTGGAGATTTTACAGATATAATCAAAACAAAAGACCCCAGCCCCTCCTCCCTAAGCATTTGGCATGAAAAACAATATTTGTATCTGAAATGTACCATTTTTAATTCTGTTATAAACTTGATAGTTGCTGAACTGAACATACAGGTCAAAGTAATAAACACCTAAATAAATATATGAATAAAGTAAATAAATTAGGGCTGCTCAAATTAATGCATTAAAACCGATTAATCCATCATCAATCATCATCAATCTGATTAAAAAATTTTAACCCTAGGATTAACCCACCTGCAGCACAGAATGTCTCTGAACATCTCTGGCCATGCATTTCGGGCAGTTTTTCTAAGTAGAGTTACCATCGCACATCCTCAATGGGCAGTTGATCTGGTGGTGACAGGTAGCAGAACCATCCCATAAAGATGGAAGACAGTGAACGGCATGTTGGCCCTCTGGGTGGAAATATGAGGACCAAAAAAAAAAAGGTGGAACAGTCGACCGACATGAAGTATCATGCACACTCTGTAGGAAGGAGTTTTCTTTTCACCGAGGCACTTCCATCTGAAAATCCCACATATCCCACCACTCATTCAACCGCTGTTCTGTGTGAGACTGTTCTTAGTTTCAGGCAACATTGTAAATAAGAAGCGGTCAGCTCTCCTCTCGGACAATGTCAACAAGTTAGTTTGTCTTATTAGCTGCTGAAAGAGGACTAACAGGGCCACATTCATGTAGATAAATGTTTGTTTAAAAAAAAGACAAAAAGTGAAGTTGTTTCAAGTTGTTTTGTTCAAGCTGTTGAAGGTGTTAAACACATTAAGTACATATATATATATATTCCCTTCATCCTTGAGTCTGTTTGACTCATACAAAATGAAATATGATAAATGATTGAGTGATTAATTGAAATTAATCCACAGTAACCCTGTGATTAATCTGATTAAACATTTGAACTCTTTCATGCACAGTGGACAGCTGTTCTCCAGTTGTTCGCTCATATATTAATTTAATTGTTTTAGTTCCATATCAGCCGACACAGTGGACGCTTATGCATCATCTCATACACTGTAATTCATTCCATTACTCTAACTGTGCTGTTCTAGATAAACCTGATCTGAGGTAATGTGTTTGAGTGTAAATCAATTGCAAATTGTTATTCGATGGTATTTAACAGTTTGTTTGTTTTTTTTTTTGTTTGTCTTTTTTGCATATTATGTCCATGAAGTGAATAATAGCTACTATTAGAGTATGATAAAATGTCGCAAAACATCTGATAAGTAGCATTAACAATGTTTTGTTGCATAGTTGTCCATATCACTTTTTAAATGCATGTTTCTTTGCTTCAAAAATTAAATGCATGGCTACTGGCTGAGTGGACATTTTTGGAAGTCCTTTAAAAAAAAAAAAACAACTCAATCGCATTGTTTTTTCATGCCTAAAAAAGAATACAAACACTCAGGAAAAATATCTTGACCAAGGATCTCATCATTCATGCATGAAAGGGTTAATTGTTCATCTCTCTCTCTCTCTCTCTCTCTCTCTCTCTCTCTCGCTCTCTCGCTCTTGCTCTCTCTCTTAGTCTTCCAGCAGACAAAGGTGGGCTACACCCTGTTGCCATTTCATCACAGGTCTGACATTTACAGACAGCCATTTCCACTCACACTCACACCTACGGCAATTTACATTGACCAGTTAACCTGTTAAGGCACATGTTTAGTTGGGGGGTATTAGGTTAATTGGTGACCTTTAAGCTGCTTGTAGGTGTGAATGTGACAGTGGATTGCTGTCTTTTGGGCCTGTGGTGAATTGTTGACCTATCCAGGATCAACCCAACCTCCACCCAATGTGTTCTGGATTAGACCCCAGGCCCGCCATGACCACACAGAGGATTAACCCTAGAACACTTTCGCTAAAAAAGTAACACCATTACTATCGCCGGTTGATTTTTACCTGATACAATATACCCAACAAAAAGTACTTAAAATACAAATAGATGAAAATATGAAAACACATGACAAATGAGAGTGGTTTCTTTCGTTTTCAACTGTGGCATGCCTAACAAAATGAAAAGAAAAAAAAATGTCATGGGAGGACCCTAAAAAAATGCTCCAAAATGACTGAAACATTAAGGAGACCTATGATGCTTTTCCACTTTTTTGAGCTCTTAATACTGTTGCATTGTTGAATATAAGTGTCAGTTGATAAGAAATTGTCCAAAAATGCTGATCATGCGTTTGGGCGTGAGCCATAGAAGTTACTTGGCATGTCTAAAATCGCTCTGTTCACAAACTTGTTCACTAAGTGACGTCACTTTTTGCCGGACTTTCCTAATATGGCCATGCTCACACCTACTTTCAGACTGGTTTCGCCTTCCCTCGCACTGCCCCGGAAGTTTTATTGTTGAAAATGGCTCCAAGAAAGTGCGTCTTCGGGTGTGAAGGAAAGCGGTTTCTATTCAGCTTTCCCAAAGAGGCAAGCAGCAGGAAGAAATGGGCAGAGTTTATTTTTCCTGGACAGCAAAAAAAAAAAGACCTACGTTTTTGTTTGCCATCGGCATTTTAAACGGGACAGTTTTTTTAACACGGGCAGGTACAAGCCTGGATTAGCCACAAAACTCCAATTGAAAGACGGAGCCTCGCCGACGATACTTGCTCATGTTGAAGAGTCTGAAGCGCAAGCTGCGAGTAAAAACCTGTTTATTTTGTGGGAGTAATCAGACGTTGAGGGTTGGGCGGGGTGTACACCAACAATGCAGGGGGTGGAGTGAAGTAAAACCGAGGGCTTTGGTCGGATGCAAGAAATACGAGTAAACGAAACGTCAATAGACACACTTCTACAAAGTTTTTAGTGCCGCTAATTGTGTGTTACTATTCTGGAAGGGCAAGAAATCAAATACAAAGGAAAAGTTGCATCATAGGTCCCCTTTAGGAATTCGAGACCAAAAAAATTCCTAAAAAAAGTAATAATACTGTAAACTTGGTCTTTGCTCCACCCATTCCTAGGACATGTGTGACTTCCCTGGTGAAGGCACAGACTCCGTGACTCTCAGACAAACGCAACATATTGAAAATCATATAAATACATTTGCTCGGGTGAAAATCCCCCGGCGATAGTACTCTAGGGTTAAACACGTATAGGAAAGAAAGTGGGTAAAAGTGGACCACTGGGCATCAAATTGAAGTAACTGATCAATGAAAGTGGAAGAAAACATCAAACTTAAAAAAATCATGGTGGGAGCAATTTATTTTTGAGCTGCTGTTTTCTCACCAAGTCAATATTTCCAGTTTAGGAGCCTAATACCAGCTATCGGTGGCAATATCGACAGCTGTAATCATCCTATTGGTATCTCAGAACAAACATACACACAACATTAGCTGCACTACCACTGATACTGACGCAACAGCAACAGGTCGAAACACACAGAAGAAGTGGATTTACTTTCAGGGAATCTGATGACTTTACCTTTTGCAACAGGGCGTCTTTGAACCCTCACATACCTGGTGAAAAAATCCTGGTCACGGAGACTGCAGCCTGAGGCTAATGTGGCCCTCTATCTGAACCCCATCCACCCTACGGTCGTAAACTCACTGTGTTCCACCGCTATCAGTCATACACCCATGGAGAAGAACAGAACATGCACGGCTAGAACTATTATATTCATGTATGAATCTGGCAGGGATTGGTTAAATAACTGTGTGTTGTATGCACGATAGCACACTCATACAACTGTAGGCCATGTTAGGTGTTATTTTTTTACACTATAAGTAGCCCGTGGTTCCTGCTCTGTTCCTCTACCTGGAAAAGGTTGAAGACCCCTGACTCAGGAGGGAAGCACACGCAGTTAATTACTGACATCTTCTTCAACTGTGACCTAAAAATCATGTCTCCTTACAATCCTATCTGCTTACACCGCTGAATGTAAAACACCTTAGATGGTGTCTGTCAGAGGAGTATTTTTAGGATTCACTTAGTTGTTTCTCTTTGAAAGACTTTCAAGGAGAAACCCTAAGCATAAGAGCATAATAGTAGGGAAAACATTGAAATTAGGCTCTACTGATTGGATTGTTAAATTTTACAGGTTAAGTGGAATAATTTACAGAAGGAGATTAAACAGAAGGAACTGGTCTCTTCTTGGTCATTTTCCGTTATGTTTCACTTACTTGTGTTTTTCTACCTGTTTTTTGCACTGGTGTGTTATGTTGGTGCTGTCAACTCTTATCTTATCGTATCGTAGCGTATCTTTTCTTATCGTATTGTAACTTACCTTATCGTATTGTATCTTATCGTATTGTATCTTATCTTATCGTATCTTATCGTATTGTATCTTATCTTATCGTGTTGTATCTTATCTTATTTTATGGTACCTTACCTTAAATACATTCAAAGTGGTTCTAAATGAACGGGCAGGATAAATCTGGATGTAGATGTTTTTCTAATTGATTGAATTTGGTTCTGCTTTAAGATGCTTTTAAGGAATGTTGTTGCTATACTTTTTGTACCTTTTAAATGATTTTTATATGTTCTTAGTTTAGTGATGTATGTATGGTTTTAGAACTGACTTTTGTTTGAAGTGGATTTTTAGTGTGGATGTTTGCTGTATTTAAGATTTAATGTATGGCTGTGATTTCTAGTTTGTGTAACTTGTGCTGCTATTGTTTAGACCAAGACACTCTTGAAAAGGAGATGAGCTTTTTCCTGGATGAAGAAATTTAAAAGAACAAAAAAAACCCAACTAATCAATAACATGGTTAGCACATTCATTTACACTCAGAATATGCTGAGTGCAGACCTAACTCAAAGATCGGCAACACTACCAGGCAGGTCCTTCATTTCTTTCAACATTTCTGACCACAAACCCTCTGTGTCTACCTAAAGCGCCACTGGTCACAACCAAACACCCGAGGCCCTGCTGGAATAAAAATATCTCAGTGTCCTGTCAAGTGGCTTTGCCTCCTGAGACCCAGATGGACGGATAGTTGTTGTACACCTCAGAGCATCATCATCCTGAGCTCTGTGGCCGTAGGACAGGTGTGCTCAGTCAAGCAGCCTGCAACAGTCCCATCATCTCCCTGCACCGCTCCATCATCCCCACCCTGTGCTGAGAAATGGGAAAATGGACAAATAATAGAAGAATGGGGATAGAAAAGCAATTTGCTAACTCCATAAATTCCCACGCCTCTGGTACCTATCCTTGGCCGTGGTGACTGCAAGCTATTATTTAGAATCTGGTAACCGATGCTTTCCTATTAACATCAAATGGGTCGGTGTCTGCCGGTTGTCTCCTGCGACACGTTTATGCTGGTTATTTACTGCACGATCCTGCAGGCCTTGCTCTGGGAGCAGCTCTAAGGGCCGGATCACAGTGTGGCCCTGCGTGGCAAGTCATCCTTAATATGGCGGAATGGGATGGGAGGTGGGGGGGGGGGGGGGTCCAGTTACTTAATTTACAATTTCTAACAAAAGGCAGATGAACCTTGTCAGTGTACGAGAAAGAATATGGAAGAGAGGATGTAAGTACGATTTATCTGTCATTTTTTTCCTACTTTTTCACAAGAGATCATTAGAAACAACAACATGAGGAGGGCACTCAGAGAGCAGACCCCCCCCCCAAGGCCCATCATCTGCTCGGCTTCTCCTTCCACAATATCATCAAACCACACACACACCACAGAATTACTGCTGAAAGTGAATATTTATATGCTGGTCAGTCGCGCAGTGGGCCACCAGTGATAAGCTCAGTCCAACAACAGAATAGAGTTAATTAAAAATGTAAAAATGAAATTACAAGTAACTTTTCATTTCTAGTTGCCGTGGGGTTTGTAGACTTCTAAGATATTCCTTCTTGTCAGCGCCATCTTAAAACGCCCCCAGAAGTTGTGATGTGATTTTTGTGTTTTCAGATAATTGCCTCTCGATCAGCTTGTACACGTCTCCGTGGCAGGTTGTTTATTAAAAAAATTTCATAGTGAAGATGAGATAAAAACTCCACACTGAGAAACGGAGTGCTCGTTTTTTTCTCAGCGTATCAATGCTGTGAGCGACCGACGTGCAGGTGATGTTGTTTCTTAATCTTGTCATCCTCGCTACAACTGACGGTGACTCTGTTTTTTTTTTCTTCTGGTTTTAATGTGAATTTCTTCGCAAGTGATATTAAACTAAATATTCACCAGGGTATTTCTGCTTCTGCAACAGGACAAATTTCTCTCTCTGATAATTGATTGAATGATTGTGGTTTAGAGCTCATTTATGTTTTACTAGCATTAACCCCCAAGTACTGAACAGCTGCCGGTGACCAAATGCATTTACTGATCTAAAATGTTAATTATTATTATTAACAACAACAACAACAACAGATTCAATTTCTATAGTGCTTTTCAAGTCACCCAAAGCGCTTTACATTATTGATCCATTCATTTGCTCTCACATTCCCCCTCTGGTGGTTGTAAACGACATTTAACTACACGTTTGATAACTTCATCTTATTAATACATTGACAAAATTCAGTTTCTCATCATTTGAGCAGCGTCACATTCAACCCATTTGAAAATTTAGAAATTCCTAAACATGGAAACACCATATGCAATATTGATTCACCTGTCAAATATACTTTGACAAATGACAGTGGTTGTAGATGCTTATTTTTAGGTTCAGATCATGATATATTTTGTAGAAAAAGTCACTTGCTTCGGTTTTGATATTATCACCCTCAAATTTACTATGAACTTTATTGAATATCTACATGGGTGGTGAATTAAATGCATGACAATACCTGATTTTCAATGAAAATTGCAAAATGTAGAGGATAATGTGACAATATGAGATGATAAATCACTAAGAAAAGGTTAAATGTAGAGGAATTAATTTGGAAGCTGCCATAAAAATAGGTGTAGGATTAAATTAATCCTATTAATACACTGTCATGATTCAGGTGAAATACAGTTTGTCAGTTTTTCAGCTGTGTCACGTGTCTTATTTGGACGTTCAGAGACTCCATAGTGAATATGGAAATGCCGTCCTTTTCTGCAACTGACTGATCAAGAAAAACAAATGACGTTTGAGAAATGACAGTGGTTGTAGACGCTTGTTTTTATGCTAGTTAATGACATTATTTTGTTTTAAAAGTCTCTATTTCCTCAGTTTTGTTAAAATAACCTTTGAATTTTCTCGGTGTTTCTATGATCATCTACACAGTCGGCGAATGAAAAGATCCGATTTCCACTAAAACCACAAAAACAGTTCTAGTTGTTCAAGGGTTAAAATCATTTGTTTTCCAAAAGGTCCTCTGTGTTTTTGTGGTTGTTCAGTGATTAGTGGAAGCTGCAGCGCTTTAGTGCTGCATTTAGCCTGGTATAACCCTGTGTATTTGAAATGCAAAGCTACATCTCGTCTGCTCATATGCATTTTCTTGTGTTTATACAACTTTTCAGGGCAGATCTAGAAGATGCTCTGGTCAATAGGATTGCGTCAGACTCCCCCTTAGAGCCGTTTAAGTCTAATTGGAGTTAATGGCTTCTGCACTGACTTCCACATACTTCTTGGGGCTGCTGCTCAGGTTGCTTCCCTCGGTGCAGCTTCTTTCCATTGTTGCCTTGTGTATTTTATCAGCAAGTGAACCGATCGCTCCAGTGTCAGGTCTGCTTAGAGTAACACTGTATCTGCTCTCCACTGGTCAGGCTTCATCTTCTCCACATGTGCTAACGCGCTCCAATTAAAGCTGACGTGTGCTGATGTTCTGATCAGTGCGGTGTCATGTCTGGCACTGTGACCTCAGGTGGTCTCGGCCATCCTCCGCCGCTCTGTTCCGTAGCCTCCGCCTTGTTCCGGCTCGGCTTAATAATCACACTGCATGTTGTTGATATTACATAGAGCGTGTGTGCTGCAGCTCAGGCCCGTACGTTCATATGTTGCAGATTAAAGGACCAGGATGAGCTGATTTGGATAATTGCCACGAGTCTTCAGGTTTCAGATCATTTTAGAAACATAATGAACCGCTCATAGCGATGTGAAATCCCTCCTTACAATACACAAGGTGATGAGCTTGTTACTAATGACTCGATCTCACACCCTTCCCTGTTTAACCTCCAGGCTATGGAAGTGGGAAAATAACTCCTCTGTTTTACTTTGAATGAAATATTTATCTGTTGTGCTCCGGTACATGATGTTTAACGTTGGATGTTTAATGAGATGATGAGTAAAAGAATAAATTAGATCATCAGTCTAATGCACAGGGTCAACTAATCATTTCACTTCTACTTTAAAATCTAATACTATATTAGTGTTTACAGGAGTGATATTTAGCTTTTTTTTGTGGATTTATGCATTTTATAACATTTCCCTGTGCTCTACATAAACTAAATGCTCTACTTGGGTCTGAATTCTTCATTAATTCAACTCCACAGGTCCATCTTCAACCCTATTTCTGAGTAATGACACCAGAAAGGTCATTTAGAGCACTGGCCCTTTAAATGCACATGAGCGACTTCAGGCCCCGCCCTCTCCAGGTTGTTGGCTGTGCTGCTCTGTCCATTTCAACCAACGACTGAACATCTTAGGTAATTGGCTCGAAGTTTGGACATATTTTCAGTTTCTACTATTACTACCGCTGCTGACAAACACTTAGGTTGTACTCTCTGAAGTCTTGACCTTATATATGCAAATGTCATGACGGAACTAGTTTTAGATGCAACAAATTAGGCAGCAATTAAAACAGGTTGTAGAAATCCTCTTGAGTTTTGCCAAAATGAATATATAGAATTGAACAAAATATAAATTTATTTGTCATTGCACATAATAGTACAAGGAAACTGGGTGGAGCTTACTCACAACAGTGCCACAAAAAGATAGCTTTGCAGCACCTGGAGGGTTGAAATTCAAGCTTTTTGGGGTCCATATACACAAATAAATGAACCAAAGAATAATAAGTTGGTTTAGCAAAAATATGAGCCCTTTAACTGATTTCTTTCAACTCTAATAATAACTAGAAAAGTACTCGGAGAGCGCAGAGCTCCGCCAAGATAGTTTTTGTATTTTTTTTTTTTTTTTTAAGGTAGTGTTTGTATTTTTTTTAAGGTATTCATTCATTTAATCATTTTCTATACCCGCTTTATCCTCACTAGGGTCACGGGGGTCGCCTGGAGCCTATCCCAGCTACTTAAGGGCGAAGGCGGGGTACACCCTGGACAAGTCACCAGTTCATCACAGGGCTGAC
>JAQQZY010000002.1:19530531-19544808 GCA_030068375.1 Ostorhinchus rueppellii
GGTCCCAAGGATCGCCCGGGAATCGAACCCGGGTCCTTCTTGCTGTGAGGCACGTGTGCTGCACCACCGTGTCGCCCTAAACTAACTTGAATTATGTTTATTATTTATTATTTTTATGTATTATTTATGAAATGAAAGGCAGCAACTGTTTAAAAAGGCTAACAAGGAAAATATTAGACAAAAATCCAATAAAACTTCACATTACAAATGTGATTTTATACATCCATATTCATGATAATTATGAAACGGAGTTTTTTCCTCAGACTACAACCGTATCATCAAAATCGATGATTGTTGCACCCCAAATTGTCCCACTGTTCATGTTATGCATCAATAGTTTTTGGGGGTCACTAGGTTTCAAAACCTTACCAGCAGAAACTCTGCATATACTTGTCATGAGTGAGGTTTGTGACAAATGTCAGGGGGATGATCATCTATGTAACAGTGGTTCACCCATGTAACTTTGAAATCTGTACTGATTTATAAAGGTCTGTTTAAATGTATTATTTTTTTGGTAAGAAACCGTAGCTACGAAGGAGTGACTTATGAACTCACAATAGGGAGGGAGGGACATAAACCAGCCCTGTGTTCAAATATTCATACTTTCCGTACTTAGATTGAATATGAAGGGTGTTCACATTACGACTGCGGCGAAAATAAGTGTACTTAAAGTACCCGGATGGTGCACTCATAACAGTCAAATCTTGAAGTACGTACACTTCTTGCAGTCAACAGCTGCCATCTTAGATATGTAACGGAAGAGGCGGATCCAACTTGGCTCGCGCCTGCAGCTACTAAACCTTACAAATGTAAAGTTTTGCCGTTTTACATACTCGTATGACGTCCAATTAATTTAATTACACTTACCGGAGCAAAGGGTTAAAATCTTCTGAAAATTGGGGGTGGTTTTTGGCGGACGGCTACAACGAGGCGCGGCGGCAATCCTGATCGTAATTTCCGGTTAGTGCGCCATGGAGTATGTGATTTGGAACAACACTTACCTGCAGAAATCCATGCACTAAGTAAGTACGGACAGTGGACTACGGGTAAGTGTACTCAGGAAAGTAGGGATATCGGAACAGGGCTCAGGTTATTTGGCAATATTTTTTTGTCATTGTAATAAAATTATAAATGGCTCATTGATATTCCTATTACTGTAGGGTAGATATCAGGGCACTGTTCAAACAGTAACGCCTCCACACACAGGCACACACAGTACTCAAGCTGCACGCGCGTGTGTTATCCCCCTGCCTCTGAAATTAAAACTTACCGTGTACATACCCCATACATACATACATACATACATACATACACACATACACACATACACACATACACACATACACATACGTGCATATATGCATATATACACACATACATAATATCCCTTTGTACACAACATTTGGCTACCTCCTTTTTGTAGCAGCACCTAACAGCTCATTGATGAGCTTGATTGACAGAGGGATAAAGAAATGTAGAAGTTCCCTCCTCTCTCATTGTTACATTGCTTGTAGCTGTAGTCGTGCTGCAGATGTTGTCATATTATGTTTATATTGTTTCACTATAACAACCATCCACAATGACAGCATACTATACCTACAGTGGAAATGCAATGTGCTAGAACCAAAACTGAGCCAAGTCCAGTAAGTCCAGGCAAACTGAGTTGTTCGGATCAGATGAAAAGCTGCTTTAGCTACTGCCATCAACACCACAGCTCCTGCTCAGATGATCTGAACAGTAAAGGTGTCTATACAGTAGTTTTGCAAAATTGTTTTTTAGTTTGAAACATCTGCAAATAAAATCTAAAGACGTAGTGACAAAAAAAAAAAAATCATAAACCATTTTGGCATTTATTTAGCTTAAAGATGCAAATCGATAGCAAATATACAGAGGACACACGTGTACTACAGTTGTTGTCCACAAACAACCAGTGTCAGGTGGTCTTTGCTCACATGGAGCAGGAACAAGACCACATGTAAGAATTCAGTCTCTACACACTGAGACATGGGAGGACTCTTCCACCCGCCAGAGTCTGCATCTTTATAGCAGCAGGAATCCTAGAGCTACCGTTTCCATTTTTAGGCTTCAGCTTTAGTTAGTACTGAGCATAAGTTGTAATCACATGAAGAGGGAGTGAGAAGCTGCCTGTTTCTACACTAATAAGTTGTAGAAACCGTAGTGTTGTCTTTTATTAAACTGCTGGTGTTAGGACTCTACTGCCAAATAACTGAAGACAATAGGACGATTGAGTCAAAAGTACACAAGAACAAGCATGTTCCCGGGGCACGTGGAGACTAACAGAGCAAAAATAAATAGGGCAGAGAGCAGTGAAATATCCTCAAACAACTTAGCTGAAGAATTCCAGGGAAGCAGAGGAAAAGAGAGCAGGAAGGAGCAATGAGGGAGCTGGCAGCTGCACTCAGTGTGGTGTGTTTAGCTTCCTCCTACTCTGTGATTAGCATGGGACACTCCCTCTCCATGTCTCTGGGTGTGTCGACAGTGTGAATCACAGCCTAGAGACGCCAAGCAGAACTTGCCGCTCTTAGAAGGAAGAAACACGTTAACAAGGGAGTTAAAAATTGAAGGATCTACTGAGAGAGTTTCTAATGCCTGTGAGTATTTTCTGAGTCTCTTTGTTGTGTTTAATGTGGGTTTTACTGTGACATGTTGGTTTTGTGAGTTCTTTTGAGTTTATCAACCTTACTGGGACCTTGGGCTGTTATTCTAGATTTATTTGTTCAGCTTAAGGTTAGTTAATGTTTTCCTCTGAGTGTTTCTTTGTGTTTGTGTGTTATAGACTTCTGGGACTCTGGTCTGTACAGCTGTCGTCCTACCTCCCTCTGTCACTGTCGTCCTCTGAGCCAGACCCCCAGCACACTGGCAGGAACAGGGAGGTCGGGGGTCACTGCAGAGACAGACTGAGGCTCATTGTGACAGTGCACTCTTAGCTTTAAGAGCCTGCCTTCTTCTTCATCTTCTCTTGCTCCTTCTTCACCTTCCTGTCATATTAAGAGAAAACACTGTAACGGCCCCCAGTGCTTCGTGAACCCTGTGTTTCTTCAGACCCTCCACCATCACTGCTGCCGTCACTGCTGCGAGCAAGACTTCCTGGTTGTCAGGAGCCAAGGGAATGTGAGGAAGTCTTCCCTGGAAGGAAGTGAGCAGCACACTGACAAAATCAAACTGAACGGCAATACACGCCCTCCTCGCCCCCCTCCCCCCCATTCAATGCCACGCCGTCGACCCGCCCCACCTCCGCCAGGTCCTCCTGCAGCAGCTATAACCAGGCCTAAGAGTATGCCCGAAGCTGTTGCTCCAGCTGCAAAGCAAAACCAGACCCCCAGCAGGCGTCCAGCTCCTGCTCGACCGCCAATGGGTGCCAGGAACAGCAGCCCACTCAAAAATGGCCGCTCACCCATTTCCACACCTTCAAACCAGCCACCTCCAAGACCGAAAAAGCCAGATGTGGTTGCCCTCCGCTGCCACATTGCCCTTGATGATGAGACCATCGCCAAGGCTTTGTCCCGTGCCAAGCTTCCAACCTGCCAACCTCCTCCTATCGTCCCCTCTGATGGATTATCAGGTGCATCTGCATCTGTGCTGAGTGAGAGGAGACGCCAGCGACTCAGTGACATGAGCATATCCACTTCGTCCTCAGATACACTGGAATATTCACAGTCCCCTGGATTCTCCCTAGGTCAGGAAGGTCTGGCTTCCAGCCCCTCTCAACATCTGAACCACCAAGACCCAGTGAGGGACAGCAGCGAAGATGATGAAGATGCAGAAGAATATGAGGATAATGACTACGGGGTTAACTTGGAGGCAGACTTAGAAATGCGGCTTCGACCTTCCTTTAAAGCACGCAGGCAAAGGGTGGGTGTGAGCCTTGGTGGGGGATCCTTCATCCTCCCAAGGGCCTTGAAGGGTCGCTTCCGCAAGGTGAGCAGCATGCTCAGCTCCCTCGTGACCCCAGAGCGGCGGGCGGTTAAAAGGATTGCTGAGCTGTCCCGTGATAAGAGCTCCTACTTCGGTTCCCTGGTCCAGGACTACATTAGCTTTGTTCAGGAGAACCGAGGATGCCATATGTCTGGGATGGATTTTCTGCAGACTCTCAGGCAGTTTATGACGCAGATGAAGGCTTACCTCAGGCAGAGCTCAGAGCTGGACCCCCCTTTGGAGTCACTCATACCTGAAGATCAGATTGGTAAGTCTACCTGTCCAGATTGTTTTGGTTTAAATCAATTGTCAGTTTTGGTGTCTGGGTGGTTGGCTACAGCTGGACGATGTGAAAAAATTGAAATATTCCTAAAAGTCATAACATGACCAATAACACAAAAACATAATAATAATAATAATAATAATAATAATAATAATAATAATAATAATAATAGATGTCATGGATCAAGCCAAAAATGCTTATTCTTTAAACCATAAGGACCCAGAAATATAGTTTGTGGTGATGTCCAAATTAATTTCTCTGTACATTTAATGATTACCGAGTGATTATCACCATTTAGTATATTATCATCTGCATTTTTTTTATATAAAAAATATGTTCTTTTCCCTGATTTAATTCCCAGATCTTGTAGATGTTTAAGAAAGCTCAAGAAAACTGAGGAAAAAGTGACTTGTTCAGCAAAAATATCAATAATGGAATATAAGAAGTGTGTCCATCCACTGTCACTGATCCAACTCCATGGGTTTTACTGGTGAATCAATGTTGTAGAAGGTGATGGTGTTTCCACAATTGCTATGGAGCATCTGAATGTCCAAATGGGTCACATTTAATGACAATGAAAAGATGACTATATTTTACACCAACTATTTACTTGTATGTAGAAGATTAGTACATCAACAGCTGTTAAACATTTCAAATCAGCAGATGTTTTTGGGTCTTTAAGGGTTATTACTGTACATGTGTGGGAAGTTGAATGAAAAGTTTGCGTCATACTGCATGTCTCCACGTGTTTTCATTGTAAGGTTTATGGTATCAAAATAAATCAAAAGCACAATCTGAGTTCTTGTGCAAGAAAGGAAAACCAATGTAGAAGGCATTTTTTGTAGTTACAAACTCTGTCTTATGGTCAGACCATAGCATTTACCAAACAGCTGAGCATTTCACACATCTAGAGGTTACAATTACGATGACAACATTTTGTTCAACATCAAAGTACACATTAGTTCAGTTAACAAATCATTGAAACAAGTGTTGTAACTGAGAGTATACAGGAAATAAACCCTAAGACAAAAGAAAAGGCTTTATGCAATTGTAAATATAATTATCACAATATAAGTTTTAGCCCTATCTGTTTTACCCCCAACTGGTCAAGGCAGATGACCATCCTCTGAGGTCTGCTCAAGGTTTCTGCCAGTTACAAGGAAGTTTTTCCTCTCAATTGTCACCAAGTGTTTGCTCCTGGAAGACTTTTAGGGAGGTTTCTGTAAATTAGTGTAAGAGTCTGGTTTAAACCCCCTCTAAAGTGTCATGAGATAACTTTTATCATGATGCGACACTATATGCACTGCAAATTATTTGGTTCTTACAAAGATATAAAAATTTTGATTTAGAAGTGTTAGATAATTTATCTTGTTTTAAGAGTTAATTTCTTATTTTAAGTGTTCATACATATGTAGACATGCTTATTTGTAGATTTAACAATCTTGATTCAAGAAATCTTGTCAAGTGAAACTATCTCTCCGCATGGACAGATGTTTCACTTCTTTTGAGGACCTTTTTCCTCAGATTAGTGTTTTTACCTTGTTTTTAAACACCCCTTTTTTGCAGTGTAAATAAAATTTGATTAATTGCTAAGCATGTTTAACATTATCGATAGCATTTCCTTTGTCACCAACGCAAAGTTAAAGCAAATCAATGCAGCAGACGTTGAAACAGTTGGTCATATGTGTGTGGACACATAAATTATGTTTTGTGTCATATAGTAACTACTACTAACATAATTTGAGAAATAAAACTTGTCAAGTGTAACTTCATCCCAAAAAGACTCAGAGAAAATTAATTCTAAGTGTCCAGGCCTGTCATTTTCAGGGGAATAAGACACTGGAGCTGAAGCTTTCTATATTAGTCTTCCTTAGCCAGTGCTGGTGTTAAATTACAGAAATGCCAGTGAGCTGTGCCCAGTGGGTTATTCTGGGATCTAAACTCACTGCTTTAATCTCACAGCACATTAAGGTCATAGAGGAAGGTCCAACTAGGCCTAAGATAATAACTCATGCTATAAAAGTGCTTCCATTCAAGTCATGAGGAGCATACAAATAAAGTACACAGACATTTATGACAAATGGGTTTATTGTGGATTGGAGCAGTTTGCATGAATATGTAAGCATGTTTTTGCACTCATCTCTCCTCCCTTGTTCTTTGTAAACAACAACAGCAAAGCCTTGTTCACAGTGATCCGATTTCATTGTGCTAACAGACCACAGATGTGCACAAAAAGCATTACACACTGTCAAATGTCTCCATTAGAAAAGGAAATGGAAGTGTAAAGATTGGACACTGTAGTAGTATACTGCTAAACAAGAATGATTTATTTTGCCTTGAAAAATCTAAATAAAGAGAAGTCGGAGCAGGAAGATGAGCTGACATGATCATACAACCCTGCAAAGGACTGAAAAAATGTTTACAGAAAGGTTTAAAGCAGAACTGTATAACATTTTGGTTCTTCTTCACTGTTTTTGTAGTCTTTTTCTCTACAGCTCCCCCTACAGTTGAAGTACATTGTCACTGTCGTAAAAGCCACACTTAACCCTCCCCCTATGACCATGTACATTTGTTTTCAATGAAGCCACTGACGAGAAGGCAAAAAATGGTGATGGAAGATGCTACTGGAGTGGTGCGAAGTGGGAAACTTTAGCTAGACATTGAAGTTTCAGACATTTGTTTTCACTTCACAGAGGAGGTTGTGGGGGGCAGGAACCCCACGGACAACCAGACAGGTCACACTGACACACGAGTTGTGGGTGCAGAAACCATCGGTCCAGGGCTCTGGATGCAGCTGCTTTAGTACTACACTGCTAATGTTAGCTACACAGCTTAAGAGCTAACAGGCTAACAAACGTCAGCAACTCCCACCTGTCTCCGCAGCCCTGACAAATTTGCTGATTAGCCCGTTGTCATCCCAGAGCTAACATTTATAACAATATTGAGCATCTAGAGCAGGGGTATTCAATTAAAAATCACTGAGGTCCAGTTATTAAAATTTCCTCCAAGTAAAAGTTCTGAAGTCCAACTTGTGTCTTTGAGCCTTCCCCTATGTCCACATTTTCGTATGGTTTAAACAATATTTATTTTTCAAATTTCACAGCTAACTCTTTTCCCATAAGTAGTCCCAGTTAAGATGAAAGGAAACAGAAACCTCAGAATAAAATAAATATTTTTTTAAAAAGTACAAACAGAGGTGAATAAACTGTTCTTCTCTTTGCCTCAAACAGACTGATAACAGATGGGTCAGAGTTTATCTTCTTCTAACTTCCACATTTGCAGGATAGTGACAGAATTCCCTCCACACCTCCACCTACTGTTTCTGCCCTTTAACACCCACTCATACTTGGGCATGGGCCACAGTACGTGCTTGTGAGTGCAACATCTGTGGGAAAGGCAGTGAACGTATCCAAGTACAGTACAGACTCAGATACGCGGTGTGAAAGCACCCTAAAAAAACTACGATTTTCTGCATCAGCTTTCCTTGTTTTGGAGCAGACCTGCTGTTATCACTGTCTTTTCTTCTCTGCTCTGCTGTGTGGACCACACAGGGTAAACAAGCAATTTGATTGGTTCATCTGAGTGAAGCTATTGTTGTAATAACTGGAGTAGCAGCACCTGCTGTCAGAAAAATACTTCATGAAAAAAATCTATTCTCGTGAATTTATCAGAGATTGGTCACAGGTATGGAACAGAACCATCACAAGGTCGGGGTTCGGACACAGGTCCGCCATTTGGTGATGCCTGATCTAGACCTTCACTTAGACAAGGGACAAGTATCATACAATACCAGATAAGGTTGAACAGTTGTTATGCCAGTCGCTACTCACATGAAACAAATTAAACATGGCTCGTATTATGAACTACATACATCTCACAAAAACTAGATTCAACTGACAAATGTCTGTAGCTCGTAGTAAAAATGCACTCCTAAGACAGACAAAGGGCAATCTAGTAAACTAAACACATATACACCTACAGGGTTATCCATTATGGATGGTTTATACATTACCAGCACCATAACTGTTTATTTATTATCCATTACCCATTACCTTAAACTGTCTTGTATTATTTATTATCTATATATTACATCCTAGGTTAATATACATGCTCTCCTTATATATACAATCATGTTTATACTTCAAATCCATCTGTATATTTTATATTCATTACCATCTGTGTACTTCACTTCTCATATCTCTTTCTTGGTAGCCCTTATTGTATATTCTTAGTCTTGATAGTCTTATTGTATATATTTAGCCTTTATTCTATTTTATTGTATGTTTGTACTGTTGCTGCTGGAACACCAGAATTTCCCTGGTTGGGATCAACAATATCTGTCTGTCTGTCTAAATGCTTATCATGGATGTAAGAAACTGAAGCTGTACTTAAATAATGGAGGTAATGGCAAAAAACATAACCAGCTCCTTTCCAAAACTGGCCCTGTATAAACTTCATGGAAGCACTGGGGCACAGTTTAATTCACCTGTATGGATCTTCATGTAATTTAATTTGCTGTTGAAATGTAAACTACCTCAAAAATTCAATACCATAGGAATGAACTAAGGGAAAAAGTCAGTCATGCTCAGCCAAAAGTTGAATGGGAAGAAAATCCTTTACAGCCTGACAAGCTTTTTTTTGTTGCCCAAACCTTTGCAAATAGCCGCTAAAAAAAGTGAAATGAAATCAAAAAGTCATTCACGCATAATATTTAAGTGGGCCTCTTTTATCTTTGATTACAGGGTGGATTCAGTGTGTCATCTTTTATTCCACACAGTGTTTATACAATGTCACAGTAAATGTCATGACATGTATTTCCAGTCAGTCGCATTCACTTTTGTTTATATGTGACGGGATGGTTGGAACGCCTCAACAAACATCCCAAAGATTCTCAAATAGTTCAGGTCTGGACTGTGTGGTGGTCGGCCCATACATGAGAATGACGTCTCATGCTCTGTGACCCACTCTTTCCCAGTCTGAGCCTGATGAATCCTTGTATTGTCTTGGATTATACGAAAAAAAAAAAAAAAAATCCACTAATGTTCAGATCCAGTGGTTCAGTTTATTCAGGTTTAGCGGACCCATTTATTGGACACATAACGTTGCTGGAACTTGACCTGACCATCTGTACCGACCTCAGATCATAATGCTGCCCCCACAGGCTTGTAATATAGGCACTTGGCGTGATTTTTAATCACTTCACCTGCCTCTCTTCTCACCCTGATGTGTCCATCCCCCTGGAACAGGGTCAATCTGGACTCATCAGACCACATGGTCTTTTGTGAAACCCAGTCCAATCTTTATGCGCTATAGCAAAATGATGGTTGTTTAGGAAATGAGAGGCTACTCACCGCGTCAGTTCAGGTGAAATCACTAGTTGCAGCCGAAACATATAAATCACTGCAGGAATTATCCAGAGGAAGGACTGCCTGTTGGCGGAGTTAAATCCAGGTGGTGACTTCTTTTTTTACATGTTGGTTCACTAAACTACAACCTTCCTAGAGACATTAGCATTATGACTCATTTTGATCTCGGGTCTAATAGAGGTTATGATGTGTAAAGCAATAATTATATTGAAAATGTATATTAAAAATGTTTTAAAAGTAACTTACTCTAAGGATATTTACAATAAGTGTTTTTTATTTTTGTTATTTTTTCTTTAGTGCTCTACATAAGTTACGCGTAGGTAATTCTTTTCTTTTATCTACTTTACTACTATCTGCTTTTTGGCAGATTTTCTACACCTTACTAAGTACAATTTCCCCATAGTAATGTTAAAATAATTGGGTACTCTCGATGCCTGTGGTATCCAGATAAAGAGACGGTTTCCTAGTGTTTATGTGAATGGGCTAGGAGGATAAGGAGGACCAGCTGCTGCTGCTTCACACTGAACAGAGAAGCATCGGTGGTTCGGTCTCCTGGTGTAGATGCCTCATCACGGTCCTCATTTATCCACGTGTTAAATGTGCTGTCTGGGAGGACAGCTCAGGGCAGACCAAGGACGGACTGGACAGAGTACAGTAACTGCTGCAAGGTGTCCCTGCTGACGTCTAAGAGGATAGGAACCTTCTAAGAAAAGCTGGTGGAAAGGATATTTTGTACTGTTTAACCCCTGTGTGTACCCCCAGTGACCTGACCACACATACGCCCCTGTTACACAGCACTTCTGTTCTGGGAATATTTCACTTTTATTCTGGAAAGATGTTTGTGTAAATGAAAAGGTGGGATCATTTGGTCCCACCTCTGTCATGGCATTGTAACACCTCTGGAAGTAGGAACAGAGCTGTGATAAAGGTGGAATCATGATTTCAGAGCCCTCTGTAAAACGAACACCTCTCATTCTGCACCCAAGGTGTGATGTTTCGATGACGTATTGCATGTGTGACCTCTGCGCCGATGGATTTAAAAATAAGCACCAGCCTTGTACAGTAAACAAACATATCAACACAACCAGAAAGATGTCAAACTGGGGAGGTGCTGACATCTGCAATCTCTTGTCCCTTTGGGCAGAGGACTCTATCCATGCTAAGATTTGTGGAACGATCAAAGACGGGCTGACTCTGGAGAGGTTAGCAACACAGCTATGTTCAGGATATTTCTGATGCGCAAGTTGTACATCACACTATATGCTGTGCTGCGTCACCACCCCTTTGATTCCAGAATGTATAGTCGGTCCAATGTGTAAAAGTCCAGCGTGTCTCACCTCTGTCACTCCTTTGGCTCGACTGTGTAAAGCAGTTAATGATGGAAGAAAGGTGTGATGACCACCTCACTGTTTTTTTGCCGGGATCTCTGTGTAAAAGTGGGGATGGATGGATGGATGGATGGATGGATGGATGGATGGATGGATGGATGGAGAGAAGTCCCGCACGGTTGTGATGTAACAAACCCCAACCGCCTGTACCCGTCATATTTAAACCCGCATCTGACCCGTTTTCCTGCAGAATTAGAATAAAATTCCACACCTGAACCGACCCAATTATAAATAAACCCGATATTTGAACCAAACTGGAATGAAAATAAGAAAGCCAAAATTAAATAGACATTTATTGCCACAACAATCGAACAGTGACATGTGCAACTCCAGTTGAATGCAGACCTCAATGAAAATGTTGCTTAACACAGAGTTTGTTGACACATATTTTGTAGCTTAATGTAAACCACAAAGTAGACCCGCACTCTCCTGCGTCCAACCCGACCTGAACCCGTGTCTGACACAGCACAAAATGTTTCACCTGTTGATTAAAATTTGCGGTTCATCTGCCAGTACCCGAACCTGTGCGGGATTCTGAGATAGATAGATAGATAGATAGATAGATAGATAGATAGAAAGAAAGAAAGAATCCCCCCAATACTGATAATGTAATATACTTATTTAATCTCTATTTTACTGCAGATTGTCTTAGTTATATCTTTATTAAATCTACTGAATTACAATCATAATCTTTTATCACGCCAAATCTCAGCTTGTTAATGTGATTCAGAACTATTTCATAGACACACTCTCTTCCCTGCCTTCACATCTCTAGACAGCAGTGATCATGGTGTTAAGGTCATCCAAAGCAGAGTTCAATTTAATTTAAAAGTGTCTAGAACACCTCCTTTTATCCGACAGTATCTTTTATCCTATTATGTGTATATTCACATCATCATAACCTCCACGACCCCACTCTTTTTTACCGTATCCAACATTTGAACTCTAACCCTTCACCACTGCTTTTTACAATTGGGTTTTTTTTTTTTATTGTATTTATGTCAAAGGGCCAAATGGGCATAATCAGAGGTTTGTGTTAGTTTTCAACGCTGGACAAAAGTGATAAATTGCATCTTTTCATTCTGGTACGAAGGAGGTGGAGCAGGGTTGGAAATGGACGACTAAATGATGCACAGGACCCAAAGGGCAGCCGCTGAAATGAAAAATGCCAGAGGGGATGACGTTATATTAGGTATTTGTATTCCCAGTGAAAGCAATAGTAGAAAGTTGTGACAAAGATGGCACCGTGGGCTTTAGTTTTTAACATCCAAAACACAACAAACGAAACAAAGATATGTTATTTTTATGGTTCTGCAGTGCCAGTACCTGTGTGAGATGCATGATGTTAGCAGGTTGTTCCAGGTTGTACATCTGTCCAATACTTGTTCGCTTAACCCAGGGGTGTCAAACTCATTTTAGTTCAGAGGCCATATTCACCCCAATATGATCTAAGTGGGCCGGACCAGTAAAATAATCAGTGACAAAAGTAAAATTACGCCACGATCATGTTAACATCTACAACATTCCCTTAAAAATCTGAATAACATGAAAAACTTGAAATGTCTTAAGAAAAACAAGTGCAATTTACTAATATTCTACCTGAGATTTTCAGTTTATCATTTACTCATGTACATTAGAATTTAGATTACAATTACACAAAACATTTAGCTACTGTCAGAATATTGGTAAAAATGCATTTACTCCTCTTCAAAAGTATAATGTTTATATTGGTTCACGTTATTCGAATATTTTTGTAAAAGGATAGTTTGTAAAATGTAAACATTTCCATGTTATTTTCCTTTTTTTTTTTTTTTTTTTTACAGTAAAACAGAGAGATAATTTCCATTTTTCAGTATTTATAGGATATTACAATAAGATCCAATTGGTTTGTATGTGGGACCTGAATTTAAATATTTTTTTTTTTTACACCATTGATTGATAATGATTAATAATATTGATGACACTGATAATAATCTCTTCGGTGTCATTTTTACATTTCACAAACTCATCCTGCGGGCCAGATTTGGTCCCCAGGCCACATGTTTGACACCTGTGGCTTAACCCATAAGGACCCAGCGTGACATGTCACTTCCAAAATGAACGTTTTTCTATATTTAACCGTCCTTAAGTGCTTTATCACTATTTATTATAATGTTGTTTTCTGTATATTGGGTTTTTCTTTCAGTGAAAATGAGGTATTTTTCAACATTTAATTTACTAATCCTCTAGATACTCAAAGAAGCTCAGAGAAAGCAAGAATAACATTTGGGTCTTTAAGGGTTAAAGGGGCAACATATAGTATTTCTACATTAATATATTAAAAGATGAGCCAAAATTATCATCAGAGGGTTTATATTGTTGTCAGTAATGTGAATACTGTACAGGTTTTGTTGTGGTGAAGAGTAAGCTGAGCCAATAAATGAAGTTTTTAATTTACCAGTGGATCTATGTTACTAGTCTCAAATATGATCGTGAATTGTGGGTAGTGACTGAAAGAACAAGATACAAACAGTGGGAATGAGTTTTCTCTGCAGGGTGGCTGGACCCTCCCTTGGAGACAGGGTGGGCAGAGGGGGGAGGTCCAGGCATCTCTGGTCTCTTCTCTGGTTCAGAATAAAAAGCTCTGAAGTCATACCAAAGATGATAGTCTCCACATGTGATGAAACACAACGCTAACGCAGAGATGAGGATGACAACCATCAAAAAATATCTCTCACAGTCCAAATGTCTGAAAGTGACAAGTAATAAAAAAAAAATACAAGAACTGCTGTTGTTTTACCACTGGACAGAACTTTGAATGTATAAGAATGAAGACTGATGTAGTGTTTCTGCTACACTGGTGAGTTGGATTCATTTATGAAGGTGCTGTACATGGTGACTCTGTTTTCTTCTATAACTTGATGATACCATAATACAGATGGAATTAACTGGTGAACCTTGTACTTTATTCAGTGACTGATGCAGTCTGTGGAGACATGGCATTAATTCATTGGTGGTTTTGCTCGCCTCAGGCATGTTGAACTTGGCTCCTGCTGCTGTTCATAGCTTGAAATGTTATGTGAATAACAATAATTAATAATAAATGTGTGAAATGCTCTCCTGCCTTCATCATCATCACGTATCCATATAGTTGCGATAATGCTCATCATATAGTTCCATAGATGTAATAGCTGGGTTTCACTCACGTGGTTCTGATGACGTGCGGAGGCGGCGCGATTTTTGAGCGGAGGGCGGAAGTAAACATGGAGGAGACACAGGAGAGTCAGGAGAGCAGCTATTGTTCAACTTTAGACCCAGTTTCTCG
>JAQQZY010000002.1:19547610-19562924 GCA_030068375.1 Ostorhinchus rueppellii
TAATAATAATAATAATAATAATAATAATAATAATAATAATAATAATAATAATAATAATAATAATAATAATAATGAAGGTTTATGGATGTAGTGAAAGAGGACATGAAGGTAGTTGGTGTGAGACAAGAGGATGCAGAAGACAGGGTTAGATGGAGGCAACTGATTCGCTGTGGTGACCCCTAAAGGGAAAAGCCAGGAGGAGGAGGAGGAGGAGGAGGAGGATAGTAGTAATAATAATAATAATAATTAATAATAGTATGAACTGTTTAAATGAAGACAAATCCCTTTTCAGGATTCTTACATGTCACTATAGTGTCAACTTCCATCCATCCATCCATTGCAGTCCTAACACACAGACAACCACTCACTGTCATATTCACACCTATGGGCAATTTAGATTAGTGATGACTTCCATTTTTACTAAAAAACAATTATTTACTACTCATTGAGTTCCTTTGAAGTCTTTACAACCATATGGTTGTATACCTCAAGTCACTTCACTGATTTGAAGCATGTAACCATGGGCTTTAATTCCAGTTTCACTAACATCCGATTAAATTCAAAATCAGCTCCAGTGCTCTTCTTCCTTCAGTTAATTTATTCACTGTTTTAATAAGATGCCTTTTGTTAGTATGCGTGTGTGTGTGTATGTGTGTGTGTGTGTGTGTGTGGTATAAATGAATGAGCATTAAGCTGTTTGCCAAGTGTTGCACTTAACCTGTCAGTAATCAGACGTATATTCACTACTCAACGGCACTACTGACAAAAGCTCTTACCAAGAGTAAAGGAACCATGTACGTTCTGAGTGTGTGACACTACACTCGTCAGTCATTTACAAAGTTCTTGGTTGTACTGTACCTGCTGACAAGCGTTTCATCGTCAAGGTCAGATTCTTCAATCAACTTGAACAAACACATTAATAGGATGCATTTGTGTTTCTGAGGTAACGGCAGAGCATATGTTTAAATCCTCAGAACACATCAAGTTAATTTCATACCTCAATTTTTTCCTCCCTGAGTTCTTCCTCTAAGTGGCTGAAGAGGCAGCTGTGTCTTGGGTGGGAGGTGTGGAGCGTAGGGAGGCATAAAGGAGCAGGAGGAGGATGATACGAGGTCTTGAGTGCTGTGCGTGTGCCCTTATCAAAGTCTTGTCGCGTTCCTAGTGAGAAAGCAGGGCAGATGAAGCTCAAATGATGGCGAGTGCCACCCATGTGGCCTTTTCACCCCCCCCCCCCCCCCCCTCTCCTTTTCTTCCTGTTTCCTCCTCCCAGTGGTCTATGAGTAATGTGCTTTAGGCAGGGCAGGCTAATTAGACCAGACATCACACCATAACTTCCATGCAGTGGCTCCTCTGGACACTTCTTCGACCCGTGCAGATATTCATTAAACACACGGACACACACTTGCATTTATCAACGCAGCTCCATGCACACAAACACCTCCACATGTTACTGCCAGGCTTCATGCTGCACTGAAGACTGCTAAACCGCCGAAAACTCCTCATTTTACATGATCCAGCTCACTCCACGTACGCAAAGGAAACAAAACAACCCTGAAAATATCAATACAAGGTAGCTTTATGTTAATGATTCATGAGACAAAACACTGCAGTGAGTCTATACAGCTGAGCAACTCAATTCCAATCAGACTGGACAAAAATAAGCTTAAAATCGATTCGCTCATACAAGCAGCGGCTCAGTCTTGTCAATCAGTGTCAGACTGAATGATAAAAAGAGAAATGTTGACTGATTGTTGCGTATTTAACTGAGAGTGGACACCTAAAGATTTTGTGGTTATTTCAGTCTAAAGGTAGTATATTATGCCAAGTGAATCCTCAAGTGTTCATGCGGTGGAAGTACAATTTTCATTGGTTGTTCAATCCCATGAAGCCTCAGCTGAATGTCAATGCCAGCAACAATAGATTTAACTGAGGAAGGAGAAAACAGACTCACATATGACTGATGAAGATGTTGAAGTGAAGTGAATGCCAAACCCAAGCCATTTGGATTCACCATATTTTGGAATCATTCATTTAAAGGGCTCATATTTATCTAAACCCACTTCAATTTGTCTTTGGTTCATTTATTTGTGTATTTGGACTCTAATAGTTCATACAGTTTGAATTTGAACCCTCCAGGTGCTGCAAAACCATCTTTATATTCATTTTGGGAAAAATGGAGTGGATTTCTACAACCTGTTTTAATTCCTGCTTACTTTGTCACGTTTCTTAACTTGTTACATCACAACATTTGTACATATAAGGTCAAAACTTCTGATGAACATTTATCTGAGTATAAGATAATTGTTTGTCAGCAGCAGTGGTTGTAGTACGTACTGAAAATATGGTCAAACTTCAAGTCGATTCCCTAAAATATTCAGTTGTTGGTTGCATTAACGAACACAAGTGACTGAACAAGCGACACAGTGGTTCAGTGGTTAGCACACCAAGAAGGTCCTGGGTTCGATTCCAGTACCAGTCACTAGTGGGACCCGTCTATGTGGAGTTTGCATGTTCTCCCCGTGTCTGCGTGGGTTCTCTCCAGGTACTCCGGCTTCCTCCCAAAAGACATGCATTGATAGGTTAATTGGTTAATCTAAATTGCCCATAGGTGTGAATGTGAGAGTGAGTGATTGTTTGTCTCTATATGTCAGCCCTGTGATGAACTGGTGACTTGTCCAGGGTGTACCCCGCCTTCGCCCTCAAGTAGCTGGGATAGGCTCCATGTGACCCCAGTGAGGATAAAACAGGTACAGAAGATGGATGGATGGATGAATGAATGAAGTGACTGAACAGTAAATAAAGCATGGTCAACAACCTGGAGGGGGCGGGGCATGAAGTGGCTCATATGTATTTAAAGGGCCAGAGCTCAGGATGACCTTTCTGGTGTCATTCCTCAGAAATAGGGTTGAAGATGGACCTGTGGAGTTGAATTGACCAGAGCATTTATAGCAGGGGTACTCAACCCTGGTCCTAGAGGGCCTCAAACCTGCATGTTTTAGATGTGTCCCTCTTCCAACACACCTGATTCAAATGATCAGCTTATCAACAAGCTCTGCAGGAGCCTGATAACGACCGTCCGGTGTGTTGGAAGAGGAAAACATCTAAAACATGCAGGATTGCGGCCCTCTGGGACCAGGGTTGAGTACCGCTGATTTACAGTTTATGTAGAGCACAGGGAAATGTTATAAGATGCATAAATCCATTTAAAAAAGCAAAATATCATTCCTTTAAGAGACATAGATACAATGTAAAAGTTAGGATTATGAGTAAAGTACCCTTACAAAACGGAGATTTTTTTTTTCTCCATATAAATGTTATGTTTTGCAGCCAATTTTTTTGTCAGGTCTACCAAATTCCCATATTTTGTAATCAGAATAGGCTATATATATATATTAATTGTCTGAATTTTGTCCCTTCACTTCATCTCTTTATCTCAGCCAGTGGATTAAAATGAAGTCTGCTCTGGATCGTGGGTATCCATCTATATGAGGACTTCTTCAAACTTTATATTAACATCCGTCCTAGCAAATCTGATCACATGTGGACAGCTTTATTGCAAAGTCTGAACACATTCAGTTTGCATTTCAGGACAAATCCCTATCTGATCAATCCAGACATGTTCAGAGGCTGTCTGAAGAACTGATCATTCATTCAGCTAATGTGTTCTGTTTTGTGTGTCAGTGGTGTCTGATTAAAGTAGAAAGAAATATAAGGTTTAATGGTGATGTATATTCATGTTACAGAGAATAAGTTAGTTCATGTATTTGTTTAAAACATTTTGACAGTGTTAAATATTTATATTTCTGTTTACAGAATTATTATTTTCACATTTAAATGTTCTCATTTGTAGAATGTGGCCAGCTACAATGATCTGTTGAATCTGCCTTTCTGGATCACTTGCTTTAGCTGATCTAGGTGCTGTTGGCTCCTGATTGGCTGGTTTTGGTCACGTGGCATTGTGTCAGGAAGTGTTGTAGCAGTAATAGTCGTAGAGTAATAAAAAGCACTGTTCTAGAAGAAGTCCGTCTCCGTAATGCTACTTTATTTTACAAGAATGACCCATGAACCACCAACGAACCCTCGCGTTACAGTAACATAAAACATAAAGGCATCTGAAATTTACAGAAAGGACCCAAAGATCTGCTTCTTATATGCAGTGGTGCATGAACACACCCAAACAACCCTTGTGCTGAAATACAGTACTGTGTAATCCAGTAGAAACCCACAAACACATTTTAACCATTTGAAGATTTAGTCATTAAGATATATGTTAAAAGACACACTTGGACAGTATGATAAGATTTGGCAGCCTCTCATAGCATACCTTTAAACACAGAAGCTGGTAAACCATGATGGAGTCTTACACACTGTTGCCCATATCAATTAGAGATGGGATGAGTGTATAGGAGAGGGTAAGGACGAGGGGGAAGGTTATTGAGAAAATAGGATGAAGGGCTAGTGTTCTTAAGGTGCCTTACCTGTTGTCTGTTTTTGTTTTCTGTATTTGTTTCCTTTATTTTTATCTACCCTTTTTCTTCCAAATATCAGTCCTGACAATGTTCCAAATCTTAGGAGGAAATCCTGCCCTACTTGTATTTGTAAATCCAATACCTCTATATTTTTATTTCATTTTATTTTTAGTTTTTTTTTATCATTTTATTTTTTGGGTATAAGCAGAAATGAGGATTGAAATGATGTATCTTGGCTCGGTTAAAGAAAACACACACACATTTTAGGCTCAATCATTGCTAAAATCTATGAAAAAAACCCAAAACAAATGGAAGTCAAAGTTGTCAAGTTGGCATTTAAGGTGTAATGACTGACTGACTTTAAATGCTGCTGCCTGTTGCTTTGGAGAGCAGCACAGTGACTTAAAGTCACAAAGGGACTTTATACAGCCAGCCTTATGAACCTGAAACAAACATGTTGTGTTTTAGGCTGTAATTGCGCTTCTGTGTTTGCAATATTGAACAGAAATTTCAGATCTGGTCAAAAGTGATTATAAGACCCATCTGGCAATGCTCTATAACTTTGGTGTTAACAGCTGGACACTTGAGGTTGGATATCTGAGGATCGAAGTTAATACATGGTCTGAACAGGACTCAGAGGGTGGGACATAGGAACTGGCAGAAGTTGTGAGAGGTGAAAACACCCGGTCGTGTACAAATTGGATTGACCTGTTAGGGGTTATACATCTACGAAATGCATGTTTTTATTTATTTATTTTACTTCTGCCAGAGAAGTTGAGTGATCAGTTCTGTTTGTTGGTCGGCAGGATTATACAAAAAAACTACCACACTCATTTTTATGTAATTTAGTGGAAGGGCAGAGTGTGAACCAAGGACAAACCCGTCACATTCTTGAGCAGACCCATAAAACAGAGTAGTGCCTGGAAGTGTTTTTCACTTTCTTTAATAGTGGAGAGCCGCAGGCAAAGTTGGGTCTCAAAATAGTAACAGTCAGTTAAACGAGTGGCACAAACTGAGTGAAAGGAGGAAAATATAGGTCATAGTTTTTGGTTTAATAATACAGTGGAGCATGAAGAAGCGTGCACTTTTAACCTGTGGAGTGGTCTACATTTTTGGGTGACCCTATGAACATCAGGGAAGCAAGATACACATTAAAAAAACAAAAAACAAAACCTAATAGTAAAACTAATTTAGAGCTTTACATTTTGCAAGATGAATATTTTACTTGTGACTACACACAGTGCCTGATATGTTGCTTATGTGTATATTGAAGTAGTTCTTCAAAACTATGAAAAATGCACTGGTTTAGATGGGATTATTGTTGCAGCCAGGTGCTGTGACTTATTAGACTCGTGTTATTGCAATGAGGTTGCCAGGCAACGGGCCGAGACGAGGAAAAAACTGCAAAATAGTCCAGCATAGAATAGTCCTAAAGAACACAACATGTTTATTTGAATAATGACATATTGTTAATGGTAGGTATGATTTCAGGAGTTAGCTGAGGACCTTCACTGTTTCGGGATAAGGATATGCATATAAAAACTAATTACCTCACAGTTAAGTAAAAGCTTTTTAGGCCCCCGAGGGCCTGGGGCCCTGGGGCAGTTACCCGCTCCATCCAGTTGATAGTTCAGCATAGCTAAAGGCAATGCCGTGTCATGCATAGTAGATGGGAAATCTTAATAATCTCAGAGGAAGCTATGACATCTCTCATAAAGGTTGTGTTTTTATCTTGGCTGAAGGCTTTAGCAAGGAAAAGGAAAATAAGGGTGGGGAAAGATTGAGCAGAAATTGATTTTTGCAATCATGAATGTAGGATGAGGAGTGTTCAGAAGTAAGGGCTTGAATATTCTACAGACACCACAGTCTCTAAAGGAGAGCTTCAGGGTTTGGTAATAATGGACATGCATTTGTTTCCATGTTGATAAGATATAATGGAAATATTCAGCAGCACAGATATAAGAGCTCATGTGGCTGTTTAGAAGAATATAGGCTGTGACACTAGGGTTTATTTTTAATATGTATATTACTGCTAAGAAATGACACTTTATTTTGATTTGTGCATTACTGTCATGAAATGGATAGTTTATTTTTGTTTTCGATATGTGTATTATTCATATAAAATGGACAGAGTCTATCCTTGATATGTATAGTGTTTTGTGTTTAGTCAGAATGTAGTCTGATATGTGTAGGATTGTTGAGTTACTAATGGGATCTGACATGGGAATTTAAGGTAGGTAGAAGGATGGTGTAAGGGGGCTGGAGAGTATAAGTTAAACTTCATTCTGCTCCTTTTTGGATGTTTTCAATCATTTCGTTTTTTGGTTTTAATGTTATATTTGAAATGAACATAAGAATATAATATATTAACGTATTATATATATTAATGTTCTGAATGAGCTGCTGCATATATTGGACTTATTTCACTGCATGGTGTTGGATACACTAAATTATAGACTATATGTTTGATTAAAATCCTTGTTTAAGGTCATTGTGTTTCCTGTTTCAAGGCCGCACTGAGCTTTTCTTGGGTACTAAAATGTATTGAATTGTTTAAACCTTGGTGCAAACAATGTTGTTCTTGTTTCCAAATTGCTTATGAAAAACTGATTTTCAAGTTCAATGACATAAACATTAATATTACATGAGGGGAATATATTATTAATGTGTTTTATACCTATACCACCTGGGCAGGTCCTCTGTTATAATAACATTTAATTCAGCTGATTTATTCTGTAATAATGTAAATGATCCAAACCTGGGTTGTTGTGATTCAGACAATCCCTTCTGCGTTTTGTGAATTTGTTTACTTTCAGACACCAATCCTAATATTTACAACAAAAAAGGATTATAGAGGATTAGTCTTTCTTTATTCATCTCATTATTATGCTTGCGTTTCATATCTGTAAAGTTCAGTGTGCCCACCATGAATGAGTTTTAACTAAAAAGGAGACGGTGTCTATAAACTCCATTTTTTTCTAACAACACACAGAATTCCCAGACCGGTACAGCTACATATAATCATATAGCCAGTATTGACGTCATACACGGCAAAATTAGCAGTGTAAATTCAACACTGTGAGACTTGAATTCAACACTTTTAAAGTGTCTATATTGGTCCACACCACACAGTGTCAAAAGTACACTTTTGAAAGTGTTAAGTGTTCAACACTATGACAGAATTGCCCCAACTCTCTCAATAGTAAAATTTGAACATTAATCAACACAGCTCAGTGTTGAAATTTCACAACACTGGTGTGGAGTGTTAAATATTGGCTCTGTCAGTGTTTTAGAGTACATTTATATTGAAACAGTGATGAATTGCAGAAGTCTCCAAGTTGGGTGTCATGAAGGGCATAAGTTCACTTTATGGGTGTCATTCATCCTAGAATATGCTTTTACTTTGAAAGAACAAAGCCCTCCCCACTTGTAAATTGTAACTACACAATGACAGTCAGGTTTGTCATTGTTCTGCTACAGGTTTGACTAATGGTGTCACATTAATGAACAAAAAATAAACATAAAAAGGACAATAAATGCTGTAAAACAGACAAATGAACCTAAATAAACATTAACACAAACCCCCTTGAGCCCCTGCACATAAAATAGAGCTCAATGGATAAAATGTCCAGTACCCACAATGCAATACGACAGAGAAGCACTAATCATCACTCTGTAGAGTTGAATTTTACACTACAACTGTGCGGATTTTTACACTGACTTTGAACTCTATTGTTTAAGGTGATTTACTCTCCACAGGGCTATAAATACTCTATCTTGGTTAAAATAGTTTGACTCTGAAATATTGGAACTGTATTTTTTTTTCTGTGTAGTGTTCTAATATACTCTGGAGAGGTTTCATCAGATCAGGAAGGAAGCTCGATGACCTGCGTTGAGTCTGTCAGATCCTCACGTGTGAGCATCAGTGTCCACAGGAAATCCGACAACTTCAGCATCGTTTTCATTCATCTCATAAAATGGTGCCATTCCTGAGCCAAATGAAAAACACGGTTCTGTGTGATCAAATTGGACAGCAGACCTCACAAATCAAACTATCACATCTCAGTGTCAGTATACTGAGCCAGTGCTCCTGCAGTTCACTGTCGTGTGTTCTGTTGATGTGAATTACATCGAGTGTGTACACCAGCTCTGAGCACAGCGGACGGTCACTCTCAGAGTTAGAGTTTGAAGTACTGTAATGTAGTCAAGCAACTCTGAGGAACCATGTTGAGTTTTTTTTCCCATTTGATGCAGCTTTATACTTCTATTCCACTACGGGCAAATCTTGTCCTTTTTACTTCTAGATTTGGTTTCTGTTCACATTAGTTTTCCATTCCCTCTCACTGTGGTTAAATGCACACACAAAACTTTAGATTACCTGGAATGTACAGTCACAAAGAAAAAATAATAGAGTGAAGGACTAAAAATAGGGCTTATATGAAATAGTTATAAATAATAATATAAAATAATAGCGTTATATGAAATAGTTCAAATAAGCAGTCAAATACAATAGACACATTGATGCAACAGTAAAAAAAAAAATCCAAGAATGAATTGTAAGCCTGACAGAGCCTTTTTACTGCACAACTAATTTTATTTTTAAGTTTAAAGGAATTCTATGTAGTATTGATATTCCAAACTATCAACAATAGGAGGAAATAGCCTATGAGAACACACTTAGGACTACCAAAAGCACCAATGAAATCAGCGCTATAGAACAGCTATATAACTGAATAAAGTATAAAGCTCATTATGAAGTTTTCTCCTTCAAATGAACAACTCAAAGCTGCGTCCTTTCACAGCTGTTTGATATAACACTGTATGTCTTCATTTGGCTTAGTGCATTAGCTGATGGTTTACATTATAGCTCTTAGCTTAACTCTGTTTTAGATGACAAATGACAACAGTAAAACCTCATATCACGTCAGTTTTTTCTACGCTGTACATTGTCAATAGCTGAACAAAGGATCTGTTAAGTATCATCCAGCCACTTCAGAACAGTCACAGTTTGTTCTGAACTGTGGATCAATAAACAGCCAACTTAACAAAGGTAATATCATACAATAGTTTTACACCGTCATAAGCCTCATAGTTAAACCCACTTTTGTAGACCTAAAGGTACTGTTCACCCTATAAAGCTTGAACCATTAAATCACTGACAGAAAATTCCAGTTATTTGAAACTGGAGCCTTTATTGATCCGTGTGAGGATCTCAATTTTTTTTTCCAAATATAAATTTCCTTGTATGAGTTTAAATTTTGTATCATATTTGATACATTGGGTCTCAGTGCTCAAATATTATTATTCTTGAACAAACAAAAATATAATATAACACAAATGTGGCTAACAAATTGTTAATTCCTTTTCAAAAGTGTCAAAGTTCTGTCTCCTTCCTCATTAATGGCAGTCTTGTAGTGCCACTGGAAAGGCCTCTGGTGAAGAAATTCCTCCCCCCGGTGGATTATCAGTGTATTGCATGTATCTAATTGTATACACCAGGCTTTTAAGAAAAAAAACTCGCACTGATCATGTAGAGGGATTCAAAGCTCATGTATGAAATATGATTCATTTGGTGTTATAGGGTTAAAGTAGAATTAATAACATGTAGCTCCTTTTAAGGGCACACTTTAAAGCAATTAAGGTGTAAAATACAATATTTCTACTTATACAGGAGTATTTTCACTGTGTTCCATTAATTCTTTTGCTTACATGCTAAGTATGCACACACTTGACTTTTGTCCATAGAGAGAGTATCTTCTCTCCACTCGACAAATGGGCGAAAGAGAACAGTGTGGAAGTGGAATAACACAAAAAAAGTAATGGAAGCTGATAGGAATATATGGGTTTTAGACCAGTTCTCTAAATACTGAGGTTCTAGGACAAAGGTCATGAATTAAATCTTTGTGACATGTCATATATGTTTATACTTAGAGAAGACAGTCTGTTCTCTGACTCCAGTCAGTCTGGAGTCAGTCCTTGAGTAGACAGGCCATAGTGTAGGAGGGGCACAGGAAGTACAACACCAGTTCAGTACGTGTACCAATGAGCTTGAACCTTATTACTATGTTTTGATATGCAAACCAATGTGCTTGGAACACCTTAGTATCTTTGACATGAGGACCAATGGGTGTCTATCCATATTCTATATTATAGTTTAGACTTCCCAATGTTACTCAGTCAACTGCTATATGTTCTTGACTCCTTGTACAAGTAAATTCATATCAGTTCCTGAACCCAGTGACTCCGCCTCTTCTTTTCAGAAAATTCTTCTAACAGAAGCATAAAATAATTATTTCCTGATTCTGTTACAGTGGTTAAAATCTAACGAGCGTCTTCATTTCTGCTTTTGTGTCACCAGCAGATCTATTAGAGATGACTGGCTGAAAGGTCTGTGTGTAGGATTTGTGCAGTTTTATCTCTCAGACAGAACTTCACCATAAAGGAGCAGAGCAGAAAGAGGAGAGAGCAGTATCACCACAGCCGCTTAGGTTTTATGTTATTCCACCCACATACGTTGTGATTCTATTATTAAGGTACAAACTCACCGCCCGGAGGTTGACATACACACATCCCAAACACAAGAAAACAAGAGGGAAATGGAAAATACAGATAGAACGCAGGATCTCTGCAGGTAAATACACAACCACACACTGACAGAGGATCAGAAATGGTGACAGAGAAGGATTACTGTCGTAGGTCTATATTTGTTCTGTTCCACCATTGTGAGTTAGTATGTTGGTTTTCTTGTCCTCGGGTCCAAAAGCTCTATATAAACATGCCGTATTGTTCATGTGTCTAGATATCTGACTACTTCCCTTTTTGGTGATATTAAAAAAAAAAAAAAAGCCAAACAAACAAACAATAAAAAGTCTGATACTGTAAGTGTTTGAACCCTTTTCTGTGGGATTGTTAGTAATATCCCTTGTATGTTTGTAGACCTCAGAGATCTTTGGATGCAGCCACTATAGATGTTATGATTAAAAAAAAAAGAACAAAACTGCATATACTGGGTTTTACAGCTGAATGCTTCAAGTGTCTGTAACCATGGCAATCTGTTCAGTTGAGAGTTTCCTGAAAATTCACAATATATTTGGAATATGAATATAACAGTATCAGAGACTCCAGGACTGAGACCAATGTTAAGGAAAATATAGATTTTTCTCTTTCATAAATTCACTACAGACATTTCTTTAGTTTTTCCACACTTTTTACTCAGGCCTTAGAGTTTAATTTATGTTCATGGTTCATGCATTTGTTCCAATTTCCTTCCTTTTACTCAGGATCAATGGCTCAAGTATAGAGGTGTCTAGATCAAGGAGTATATTTGTAGTTTTTCGCTTTGGGTTTTCACTGAGGAAGTTGTTTGTTTAGTGAGCCAGGCTCTTACCAAACCATAAGTAGCCATGTCTAAGCTTAGCATTATAAGATGCTGACGCATTATATAGTAGATTCTGCATGACACAAAGACCCGTCTGTGTAATGTCTGTGACCTCTCTTCTCCCGGCTGCCAATGGGCTCTGTATTATAACTATTGATTTACAAAGTGGAGAGTAAATCACTGGTGCAACTGGAGGAAGTGTCGGGGGAAATTCTGCTCTGCGTTTAGAAGCATCTTAAACGAAGGAGTAGTGTGAGTCAGTACAGTAGCTGAAAGAGGTTGTTGCTAGTGGAGAGCGAAGGGCGAACAGGTCAGAAAACATGACCGGAGGTGGGCGTGAGAGTGTGTGTGAGTTGTCCTGGTGACTTTGTTCATTGACCGTTTCAAGGTAATTGATCTGTATCGAGGACCAGAATGCACTTCAGTTCTTCTGTCACAAAAGGGGATCTAATGACGGTGACAGCAGCCATCACATTGCAATTGATTTCTGCTGTGCCGTCTTCAAAGCCTCAATAGAAGACATGTGAAGAAGACATCCACGGTAGCATCTGCAGCTCCAGGTCTCAAGGAGGCAGGAGAAGAGTGAGGGAGGTGAGGTCGGCTCACACGAGGGAGGGTAGCTTTTTCTTCCCGTTGTGGGAAAAAAAAAGTGCATTTCAGGCTTGTATGCACAGAAAACACTGGCACCAGATTGAATAATAATGCTTGTTTGTTGTTCTAATGGTGGATGGTTGGCTGAGCTGTTGAAAATATAGCGGTTTATACATGTGTTTGCATTTTTATGAATCTACAGTACAAAATGAGAGCACGGTGGTGTCTTCTTTTTGCTTGTTTGCATATGGTAGTCTTTTTTGTGTGTGTGCGTGTGTGTGTGTGTGTGGTTGCCTGTGTGAAACCTCACTGCTCTGAAGGATTTCCAAGCGTAGCTCAGCTGTGGTCATCTCTATAGCAACTCTCTGTTCCTCTAAGGTTTCTCCGATATGCTGAATATAATTAAATCGTGGCATGTAGGAGGGGGAAAAAATTCAAGTGTTAATGAAACTAAATGTTCTAATTACATCTTATGCTTTTAAATACAACAGGGGGGGATTTAATTAGTGGGAGAGGCGTCCCAGTCTGTGCCATCCAGAGGGAATGCTCTGCAGAACTTAAAAGCAATTTGTTCCTGCTCTTCGTTCATTCCTCAACCCTGAAACGGCTCTGATAGCGCCATGAAATTAATGTTTGGAATAAATGTTAGTGGAATTTAATAAGGAAATCCCTGTTTTGGTCCCTACTGTCTTCTGTTTTTTTTTTTCTTTTATCACCTTTCTTTTTTCCACACATTTCCCCTCCCTCCTCCTCCTTCCTCACCTTTTCACCACTACTCACTTCCATCCTCTGACTCAGTCAATACGTCAAAATGGTGACATTAGGCTCAACGGTGCCTGCTTCACTTCACAGATTATTTTCTTGCGTGTGAATATGATGAGGCATTGTTCAGCATTTTCTTAGCCCGGGGTGAAGATGAGTTTGGAGTTCAATTTTCATAAGCGCCAAACCCTGACATCTCACAGAGCTCTGAATGAGCAATAGCAGCCTATGTGGAGTTGCCAGGCAATGAGAGGCTGCAGTCTGCTCAGTGCACTGCTGCATATTTACTAAAAAAAAAAAAAAAAAAGCTTGCAAGCTGGTTTATTGAGACCTTTGATGTGAGCTATATTGGCTCATCAAATATGGATGTCATACCCCGGCTGCAGGAGAATTGCATTCGTCATTATGAAATTAAAGTTAATTTACAATGTGCTCATTTGCTCAGCTGGGGTGTGACACTGGGATTTGCTCCAGGAGAAGTGATCAATTGGCAAACATCTTTAAAGGAGGGACGAAAGAAAACAAAAGATGCTCAGTAAATGGACGCAGGGTTTAAAACAAACACAAGCCAATTAAATGTTCATGTTATCTTAATGTAATTACTTCAGTGAATATTCTGCTTCCGGCTCAAGCTGTCGGGGATGAGCTCATTTCAGTTCGGCTTCGTTATACTTTCTCATCATTACACAAGGACAAACAAACTATCACAAACATTGCCGCCTTGTCATTGAAGTGGAAGATATAAATTGATGCATCTGTATAATAACCTTTAGAAGAGCCTTTATTATTCTGGGGGCTAGTTAGAAGATGCTTAAAAAGTTTGTTTGCTGTTTGGTTTGTTCATAATGTTATAGAGAACACAACTTTATTAAAATGCCTAGAGTATTTCGTTCAGTGCATGAATGCCGCATGGGGAACAAAGCTCTGGATATTAATGTTTGCTGTGGAATAAGAGATAAGATTTGATAGCACAGCCAGTTTAAAAAAAAAAAAAAAAAAAAAAAAAAGAAATTAATTGTGACTGTTTCTGTAATCGACATTAAACCAAATTCAATCACCATAAAAACGCTGCTATTCCAAATGTCTGGATAGACTGATTATCAGAACAGGTATTCACATTTTAATGATGACTAGTAGTTGTATGTTTTTCCCCAATATCCATCAAATGAATGCATTTAATAGTACGCTACATCGTCTCCACATTGGTCTGTTTATGTCCCATTCGCAGCAGCATACACCAAAATGAAAAAACGCATCATATCCCAACTCTTACAGGTAGAAAATAAAAGTGCTTTGTTTTAGGTCTGGAAAATTATTCTGGTTTGGTTGTAATATTAATACAAAGCTTTGGATTTCTTCTGTTATTGTCTTTCCCCTAACCTCACCAAGTACCGCCAAGTTAAATCAGAAAAAAAAGTACTTTAATCATCTACAAGATAAAGCACACGGATCAGTTCAGAGCTTTACAGACAGGCTGATGTTTTGACTTGAAACGTCCTTCAGATGTGTGACCATAGACTTTTAATGAACATTTTGAAAATCCGTCCAATAAAATTTGAATTTGAGAAAAGGTTTTTGCTCACTTGGCTGTTTCTGCAGAAGAGTAAATGTGAACAGGAAATGGAAACACCCTTTTTGAATACATTTTAATGAAGAGAACATTTAACTCATGAGATCGTCTGTTTTTTTCAAATAAATTCAGGTTAAAGGTTATAAAAAAGTAAAATTAGATCTGGTACGACTGGTCATGAGAAGCGACACAGAGTTATTCCTGTTTCATCCTTGGGGGGGAAAAAAACTATAAATTCCTCTGCTTCTTCTACTCTGTTAGTTAGAACGTAGAACATACATGTACGTTACAACTTTCATTACAATTATAAACATTACGCTTTAACAACATTCTGCCAGAATGTTTTAAATTGCACTTATTTATCTTTAGACATTTAAAAGTTGTTCATGTTCTAATTTTTATGGAAACTTTGTAGTAGCGTTCACTTTTTTCACTATTATTTATTTTTATTTATCATATTATTTTACTGGCGACACGGTGGTGCAGTGGTTAGCACACAGCCTCACAGCAAGAAGGACCCGGGTTCGATTCCCGGGCGATCCTT
>JAQQZY010000002.1:19585564-19607452 GCA_030068375.1 Ostorhinchus rueppellii
ATTTTGACGAAAGGCTAATTCGCTAAGATTCGGAGACGAATTCACGCGAATCCGTATCAGTGGGGACGGGGCCTTAGATGTTTTCCTCTTCCAGCACACCTGACAGTCGTTATCAGGCTTCTTCAGAGCTTGATGATAGGCTTATCATTTGAATCTGGTGTGTTGGAAGAGGGACACATCTAATGGTCCTTTTCCACTGCATGTTTTCATAACTGCTCTACTTGGCACGGTTCGACTCTACCCCAGTATGACGCTTTTCCACTGGGAGTTGGGCCTGGAACCCGTTATGATTTTTCGTACCTGTTTCAAAGGTGGGTTTAGCTGTTCCAAGCCGGCACTAAAATGTCACGTGAACAGTGCTGTCCACCGATTTGTCAGAGGAGACGTTGTCATACGCGCGATGAAGCTCGGGGATCTGAAATAATCACCCCCCAGACAGACCTGCCATCTGTTTAGGCGTTTTCAGTAACAATAAACAGCAGCAGTACCGCATCCAGTGCCTCCATCATTGTTGTTTACTTTACTGACCGCGGCGCAACACTTTATTACTCGCCTGAAAACAACGGCACATCTGTGTCCACTCCACCAACTCCACCCACTTCAACTAGTCCCAACTAGTAATGGCTGTCAGTGGAAACAACCGTGCCGGTCCGACAAGTGGGTAGAGTCATGTCGAGCCAAAGCATGCTGAGTAGAGCCGTGTAGGGTTCACAGTGGAAAAGCTCCATAAAACATGCAGGATACCAGCCCTCGAGGACCAGGATTGCCCACCCCTGCATTAAGTGCATATTTATTCCCTCCTTTCCTGAGTCTGTTTGCTCATGCAGAATGAAACACAATTAGTATAGATTAAAAAGGAATGATATTAATTGTGATTAATCGGAACCTTTGATTAATCTGATTAAGAATTTTAATTGTTTGACAGCACTGTTTTTTAATTTTTTTAAAGACGCATTATTTTCAGTGGACATGAAGGGGACGAAAATATATTGTGTAAGAAGAAGGCACTAAAGCCGTCAGACAAATGTTGTGGAATTAAACACAACTGACCTCTGATGTAGTGGAGTACAAAGTACTATATTTATCTGTGTACTGTAATAGAGTAGATTTATGAAGTGGAAAGTAGTCCTGTTAAAGTACCTCAGTTTCATCCTACAACTAAGAAAGACCACTGATAGAAATGATGAAGAAAAATGAATGTGGATAGATGGAGAGAATTAAAACGATGGAAATAGTCACAGTGATTTAATATTAAATTAAGGAATTAATGGATAACATGAAGAGTGAAAGGATGTATTGTGGGTTTTTGTCAGGCATTTCAGTTTTATCATCAAAACCTTGTTCATCCATATGACGTACGGACTATTTTTTGTTTTCTTTTCTTTTGTTTTTCACAGGGTACAACTTAATCCTCTTTAGCACTATAGAACAAATGTATCCCTTGTGTTTTTTGCTTCCTACGCCCTTGGACATGGGTAGTAAATAGATGTGATGTACCTTTGTTTTGCTGCTGTGTTGTGGTTTGCTGTTCCAGAGGATTATGGTGAATGGGGTCCTTGTGGACGATTATCAGGTCCTGGATGATGCAGTACAATTATCTAATGGGAATTTAGTAAAATGTTGTTTTTATATGCCATCTTTGCCTGACGTGTATACTGTATTTATATAAAAAAAAACAGTACTAATCCCATTTTCTCAGTTCAATATTGCTTTGAGATGGAGTAGTATATTGTAGCCTCTCGACCAGAGTGAGATGACAATCTACCAGAGTCAACAAAAAGCCCATTACAGCCACATGGTGGGTGATTACAAGATCAGATAGAGAGTCTCTCAAAGAAAGGAGTCACCCTCTCTTTTCCAACTGTGATCATCAGGGTGCGGCATGATGCTGACCCGGGGGTAATAGGCCTGCATGACCCCGCAAGGAAGTCTGTAAAGATAACCTCACACAAAGCTGGTGACCCCTCCCATAAAAACAGAAAGCCTTTGATTAAAAATGAAGAGCTTCTATGTGAGCTTCATAAAAATACTGTTACTTCTAATGCGTTTTATGCGATAGGGATAAATAATGCTGACGTGAGGAACTTACCTGTGTCAAGATTTGGTGATATGTTGTAAGAACTGACCTTTCTCTGCAAAATAGAGGCGAATATTCGGATTGAACAGTCAAGTGAAATATTCTCAAAATCACAATATGGTAAGTGTGATATCCAGGCCACAGGAGCTGCAGGTTGTTTTTTGGTTTTTTTTTGGTACATTGGGTAAAATCTATGCTTTTCATTGTTATTATAAAACCCCCTAATTACAGTTATATGAGCTAACTGCTATTATACTGTAGATATTTTTGCATATTTGAAAAAAAGACCTCCATTCGTCTGCATAAAACAACAGCAGGACGAAATTTCCACCATTGTTTCCACGTCATTTTACAGTTTCAGACCAAGAACTAGGTCTGTAGTGACCATTCACTGTAATCCTCTATATTTTGCGATATTAAATTTACCAGTCACTCTCTTGGTGGTTCTTCCAGGTTCAGCTGGACTTGTTTAGCTCTTTTGAAAATTTTTCATCCCTCATCCAAGAGATTTCTTCAGTTCTGATGACTGTTGGGGGAATTTGGATTGATAAACCCATGGGGGGAGTGGCCTGTGTAGGTGTTAATCCATACGCTAATGAATTTAAGTGTTGGGGTCGTAGAGAGGGTGTGGCTCTGGAGGTCAGGGGCAATGGTGGGTATTAGAGCATTAGTGACTTCAGATTTTTTCAGATTGATTAATTTGTCAGTCGACTTGTTGTTTGATGACATCATCACATTGACAGCAGAGGAACATCACAGACACACAGCCGTTCAACAATGAGCAGCTAGTGCTAACTGGAACATGAACACCGTACAGTAAAGAGCAGGATAAAAATCTGGAAAGACACAAGCATCGACACTCCTTAACAGTCCTTCGAAGACATTTTACCAAAACAAAACAGAGGCTAACACCTTTATTTATTTTTTAAAATTTAATTGAACAACATAAAGTGGGAGAAGGTTAAGACAGCGGCAGCAAACACGCACAGTTCGAGGAAAGAGCGCGTTGTCTGCATGAACTAAATGAACAGAAGAATCCAAACACAGTCTGTCCACATTATTATACAATATTGGTCATGCTTACATGGTTCACAGAACATTACTTAGACCACACAGAACATTACTTAGACCACACAGAACATTACTTAGACCACACAGAATATTACTTAGACCACACAGAACATTACTTAGACCACACAGAATATTACTTAGACCACACAGAATATTACTTAGACCACACAGAATATTACTTATACCACACAGAATATTACGTAGACCACACAGAACATTACTTAGACCACACAGAATATTACTTATACCACACAGAACATTACTTATACCACACAGAACATTACTTATACCACACAGAACATTACTTATACCACACAGAACATTACTTAAACCCCATAGAACATTACTTATACCACACAGAACATGGCTTAAACCAGAGTTTTTCTAGATCACAGTCAGTTCAGTTCCTAATCTGAATCATCATCTTCCTTCACAGACCTTGCACTAGTGATTTTTTTTTTTTTTTCAACCTGCTTTTGCATAATTATTTGACCCGCCCCACAAATTAACTCATTCACTGCCATTGACGTGTTTTGGCGTCAATCGGCTTTCATTGGGGGGGGGTTGCTAGGAAACGACCTGGTGCAACTTTGAGAAAGTATTTAGGGTTCAGGCATTTTGCGAGCGAAACCACCCGTGTTCTAAGGTCAATAACTTGAGAACCGAAAAAGCTGGAAACAAATTTTTTTTCCACATGAATGAAGAGACTTTACACTTTATTTTGATGGGTGCCATGTTTATGTAGTCCTAGAACTCGATATTATGTGAGTCTTGAAAACCAGTCAAAATGCTCTAAAACGCCTGGCAGTATGGGGGTTTCTGTTCTGAAAACGCCTGGCAGTGAATGAGTTAAGTGTCATTTTTTGGACCCGCCCCAACCCGACCTGGATCTGCAGATCCAGGCATCACTACCTTGTGCTCCATGTTTTCATGTAGAAAGATGAGAGTATGGACTTGGCTGTCGGGTTACAGACAGGAGAGAGAGAATAACACGATGTGTCGACTTGTGCCACAGACGTCGACGCTTCGATAAGGCTTTTCAGTTAATGCCCTTGTGTGTATTGTGTGTGAGTTTCAGGGTCATCGAGGAGGTGGTGACTCATTTTCTAAGTCCTTCAGGGGGGGTTTGTTTGGTTCCTTCTCAACGACCCTGAAACTCACACACAATACCCGACGACGTCAAAGGAGGCAAAAGAGCTAAACAAGTCCAGTTGAACCGAGAAGAACCGCCAAGAAGAACAATGACCCAGGCAAATGAGAACTTAGACATTTAAAAATTATTATATGAAACTAGAGAAAAATGAAGACAGTCACCTTCTCAACAAAATATATCATCATAAAAACATGAACATAAAAACAATTGTTTACAACCACTGCCATTAGTCATACTCCACAGGTTTTATTGGTGAACCAGTGTTGCAGAAAATAGTAGCATTTTCATGATGTCTACAGAAGCTCTGATCATCCAAACAGCTCATATCTGATACAGATGAAATATCGAGAAACTGCATTTTACTTACATTATTAAAATGTAACATATTGATAGAATCATTTTAGATCAACAGATGCTTTTGGTGACTGGTGGCTGGTTAGACCTTTGAGGAAAAACTGCTTTTTTTATGCCATTATCTCATTGTCCCTCCTTTATCTCACGGTGCTTCACTTCTATTAGTTCCTGCCATTGTTAGTGTGTATATTTATTATTTATGTCAAATCTACCCTCTGCAGTTTTTTTTTCAAAGCCTAAAAGGCAAACAGGAATCAATTCTTATTTCTGCTCCATTGTTCAGTGCCAGTACATGCCTCTTCATCCTCCTTAGTTGTACTGCATATGTATTATTAAACTATGGTTAGGGCTGTACACAGTCAGGCATAAGGGAACAGAAAGACAAACTATTGATCACAATTCTTTGCATGACAGTCATCAGGTATAATTTCATTATATTGGCCATATTTGGCACAGTATACCACTATAAATATGGGTGTTGTTGGGTACGCGGGGCTGAAGCTAGGCACACAGTTGTTTTGGGTTTTTTTAAAGCTTTTTTTAAATAGGCATACAAGTAAACACATGTCCCCTTCATCATTGGTGCATGCAGCCACACGTCCATAGGCCTGTGCATACTTTGTACTTCATGTAATTTGTGAAATTTGAGTGAGAGAGAAAGAGAGAGAGAGAGAGGGAGAGAGAGTCAATGTTTACAAGTCCTTACGACAGCCATGACTATAAATTATTAAATTGAGTATTGTGGTGTTTCAGAGATGCTCTGGCCATCAGATCATATTTCCCAGATGGAAGCAAAGAAAAATTTAAATAATTTATTTATTTGCAATAAACATTTGATTTAAAAAAACCTTGTCATTCTGACTAAGACTTTAAAATTCAAATGTCTATCAGAAAAAAATCTTTTGCATATTGTTCAGCCTGTGTGTAAAAGAGGCTTTTATGTAAAGGAGACTCCAAGACCGTAAAAATATCTTAGTGATGGTTAATAGAGTGGTTCACATTGGAGCAAGCTGGTGCATGAACGGTGCCTAAGGGTAACACCATCCTGAAGCTTACAAGGGGAGGCAGATGCACATAAAAGCAGAAATTCTCACCCACAGGGTCACTAAGAAGTGCAGAAGAAAGCACACCCTTAAGTGAGAATGCTAAAGTGTGGGTTAAAAAGAGGTGACCGGTTTGGAACAGCTAATGCATGAAGCACGCTTAGCAGTGTTACATCTTTGTTGATTAGTTAAACTGTTATTCAACCTCTGTGTGTCAAGGGTGTCGTTAATGCAATTGAAAACAGATTTAATGCTTGAATTTATTGCCCGTGGATTCAAAGACCGACTAGCACTGGTTGTGGTAACACAAGTTGTCATTACAATTATTCACAAAGAGCTGTAAAGTTTTGTGGTTGTCTTTCCCATGTGGAAAAAAAGCTATTTAAGACGTGCAGTCTGCAGGAACAACCTTCTTTTGGATACTGTGCCCCTTCAGCTGCATCTTGGTACCCAGACAGGGTTCATTACCAGAGAAGATGGCCTGCAAGTAATCTCAACACTTAAACCTCTGGAGAACCCCAGCCGCTAGACACTCAGGGGCAAAAACTTCACGTCTGACTGGATTCATGGGCAGCGTATAATGTCCTCCCATTTGGAAAGTGAAATCGTTCAAAGTTCAGGCAAAGTATTGCATTGGTGCCAGTGCCCGGTCAACTTATTCCCTGAGGGAGGTGGGACTGAGGTAACATATTGCTTGTTCGAATGCACAACGGGAATCCCAAGATGCACAATCACATAACTCAGTGCAAATGTGTTATTAAAAGTCCATGGTTGACAACAGTGTTATATGTAAGGGCTCACATCTTTGGTTCAACTCAGGGGAACTTAAACCAGAAATAATCACTTTGTCTATTAAAGCATGTTCCTAAAATGTTACGCAAAACTCACTTTCGTAAGTAAAATAATGCAAGTGTTCGGGCCAAAAATATAGCCCTTATGCAGTAAAATGGTCTCTTTCAGTGTTTTATGATTACATACGATTACACGTTTTTAGATTCATTTTTTTGCTTCTTTAATATGCATGTTGCATTTTAGTTCTATAGATGCGCAAGGTCATTTAAACCACTTTAATAAGTTTTGGGGAGTTGCATCCTATTCTTCAAGATCAATTTTTTAACTTACAGCATAACATATGATGCAGAGGAGCAGTATATTGTATTTATAGGGCATTTTTCCGCATTTTGGTACAGATCTTTGGAACTGATGGAAGGAATGAATCTGGAAACCAAAGACTGTAACTACATGTCCTTCTCTGACAGAGGTAATCTATATGGACAAAAAAATTGGAACACAATGACTTCAGGTGTCTCAACAGGGTGGTGGGCCACAGAGCAATAATGACAAATGCCATCATTTTACATTGTTAGAATTATCACGGCAATAAATATTAAAATTTTGTCTTTAGAGTAAATTTATTCACGATGATATCTTAAACTCTTCCAAAATGCTTCATAGTTTGTAGGTATTAGTTTGTAATTTAGTATTTGTAAACACTGATTTTTCTTAAAGCAGTGTATGACTTTCATCACAAATTTTTCTTCAAATTTCAGGTCAGAAAAAATAGAAGGAATCACTGTAAGGCAGTTGTCATCTTATAATATGGGGTGTGTTATCGTGAAAAATAATACTCTGACAACAGTTTAATGGCATTTTTGGAATTAGTCATTGTGTAGGCCTTATCATACACTTACTGTAAGGAGCGAGTGAGCGGCGAGGCCCCGGCCATACCCTGTATGCTTACAATGTATGTATGACGATCTCCACGTTTGTTATTACTGCGACTGTGTGGAATTCCCATTCCCACAGTGCACTTCCTGACAAAATTTCCGAAAAGGCCCGAGTGAGATTACGGTTTGGCATGTAAACAGACTGCTTTTAATGAAGTCATCTTTGAAGTTGTTCACAATGAGGGAAGTGATTTAGGTGCGTAAACATGGAGAGACTAATGGATTAGTGATAATTAAGCTATCACTCTGGTTGTACAAATTTGAAGTGAAATTTGTGATGATTTGTGAAGTCATACACTGCTCTAACATTATTGTTTTAAATGACATCTAGATTTGTGAACTATTTGTCTAATAATAATCCTTTAATCTTAATCATTGTGAAATACACTCTTGGTTTCTGCAACTCAGAGAATGTTCAACTTTTAATATAATACAACATAAAATTTGACATTTATAAAGGTAATTATTGACAGCATGAATGAATATTTTTTTTATGATGATAATATTTCAAGTCCTAGAAGCTGTAGGTGTGATGTTTCCCAGTATTTTTGTCCATATAGTATATCTGTAAAAAAAAAAAAATCTGCTTTTCATGAGCTCAGGAAAATATGTCGGCTTTCAGCTTTGTGACAGTATATTTTACAGCAAATCCAGGAGGGTTTTAGAAGAGTGTATGTACCTCAGTATGTAGGAGTAGAGGAAAGGAGCACTTCATACATTGGTTTATCACAAGCATCCAAAATCAACAGGGATATGTGGTTTTCATTGGGCAGGAAGGGGATGAAAAACTGAATTCTAAAAAAGAACCAAAGCTGCCAGACAAAAGTAGTCAAGTGGAAAGTATGTTTGCTTCCGAGATGTAGTGGAGAAGCAGTATGAAGCAGCATAAAACAGATGTACAGTAAAAGTACTCTGAGTTCACGGTAAGAGCGATTGTGGTTAAATGTGTAAGTTTGATAGACAAAACTTCTCACTTCAGCACAGAGCACACGCATACAAAAGCTGCAGGTGGGTGGAAATGCACATTGCAATGTACAAAACAGTCCTGCCTCTAAGTTCTTATAGCTTGTTTCCAGTCATGTTGCTTCACAAAATCCTTTCATATCTCATTTCTCTCACTGCTCAGAGCATGCATTTTAAGGTACTTAGCTCATATCAGACCAAATACCAGACTTATGGTGCGCTCCAGTCACTGACTCTTAGCTGGAATAAACGTTGTGCTGCAGCTTGAAGTATTAAACCCGGCATTTACTGCAAGGTTTTTTGACTGCGATTCACACTGCACTCATCCATGATAAGTGTCTGCACCATACTGACGTTTTTCATCCACCTTAGTGCTTCAAGGGCAAGCCCCTGCTGCACCTATGGCCCCAACTGCAGGACACTCTGAGACTCCCTTGTCTTTACCTTCAGCCCAGTCTTGGTTATGATTTACAATGAATAATGGAGTGGCGGCGGTGTGAAAGCAGGGTGGCAGCAAGGACACAGACATGGAGAGGACATGCTCCGAGACGGTCACTCTGTGAGCCTCACCACCTCTGCAGGGCACCAAGCTGTTACGCAGAAGTGGGCATATATTCAAGTCGAGTCTTCGTGGCACTCTGACTAATGTTGACAAGAAAGGGGAAGGAGACAGATGAGCTCTTTAAGGATGTTCTGTACGTATGATGATAAGGTGCTATATCATGTCTGTTTGAAATATGCCGTTGCAGTTTTTTCCCTGTTTCCTACTTTACATATGTTTTGTATAAAACGTTTTGCAGAGATGGATGTGTAGGTGGATTTTGCTATCTAATTTGCTAGAGGTTTTGCTGTGTTTTTGCTGATTACTCTGCATTTCAGTTGCCTGGCACGACTGACAAGTTGGCAACAGAAAAAATAAATAAATGTTTGTAGCAGAAGCTGAAAATATGATTTTTACACTTCAGAGAGGCATGGAAAAAAAAAAAAAATCAGCCATAAGGAAGCCTATAGCTCTTATGTCAATATACGAATGGGTGACAAATTAAAGTAAAAACCAACATTAAATATATTGATGCCAGAACATGCACGAATGCTCCATGGCATTGGTTCAACATGTCTGTAAATTCTGCTGGCAGGATGAGCAACATTCTGTCAAGAAAGCCTTTATTTTAAAATTATTTAGGAATATTGAACCGAGATGGTAGATATGTTTTGTTGTTTTTTTTATGTTATGATGTGAATGCTCGATGTTGTATGCATTTGATTTGATGTAAGCAGTGCATCAGGTGCAAAGGATAGGCAAAAACATAAGCGTTTGCTTCTAGCCTATTCCTTTTTTTGTTTTTTATGTTTGTTACGGTTATTGTACTAAGTGTACTGATTAATGTACAAACCAAAAATTAACTCGGGGCACTTTGTACGATAACGCTTGGGGCTGAAAATTGCAAAATATTTTATTGGATGTCCATATTGTTTAGATGTTTTGGGGGTTGAAAATGCAAAATAGTGAAACCACCCTTCATAGTGGAAATCTTAAAAACGCTCCACCCTCGTGTCACTGTGTAAAGGATGAAAAGCATAAAACTGTGTTTCTCTTCACATAGAAATAAATTGACGAGCATGTGACAGGACCGGAAAAACAGGCAAACAACATGTGGAGCCCTGTGATGGAGGCTCAACTTGCCCTAGCCGCAGTAATTTACATCCAACAGTCCTTTCAGTAACTGATAAGAATCCTGATAGAGTAGTAGAGAACAGAGACCAAGAATTAACTACGTTCTGCAATCAGTGGTAGGATGACTTGTGAACAGGTAGAAGAGAAGTAAAAAGATTCTAGGCAGGCGCTCTTGGGAGTGTTGCCCCCTAGCCATCTGGTGTGTATACTGCATCCATATATATATGACATTTCACACATTTTTGCATTTCCATTTGCACAGATTTCACCCAGAAGCGCTTGTCTAAATGCGGAGTTTAAAGTGAGAACGAAACACCACTTTTGCACTTTTGGTTCAGATGGTTTTCATTAAATGTAGCCTCATTCTTTCATTCATTCATTCACTGGAAATGGTTATATGTCATATTTCTACTTTAAAATAGTCTGACTGAAAATGTTATTAGTGTTTAAGTGTCCCGGAGTTCTGCCAAAGATGTCAGTGGGATTGGATTATAGAGATGTGAACTAAATATGTTCATACTGACAGTCCGACAGATTTATGTGACCACTAGAGGGAGTAGTGAGTCGTTCTGCTAGTGTGTGATTTTGAGGAAAATTAACGCCACTGGGCCTTTGACCAGAACGTCAAAGTGACCAAATGCGATGAGAGCCACTAAGAAACAACTTTGAGTCAAAGAAAAACACAGTGGTAAAATCTAGACACACTGTTGTTTTCACCAATATACATTTTCTGTCAAAAATGCAGAGCTAACGGAGATATAGTGTAAACTATCAGCTCACACAGTGACTTGCATTAAGATTTTTAGAGAAAGTGTTATTTACCAAATGAATAAGTTTTTGTCTGAAGAAGAAACATTGATAATATGATATAGATGTGTGTAAAGAATGACCTTAATACTTCAGTGAGTGGCACAGTCTGTGGATACCTAGCATTGTTGCATTGGTGGTTTTTGCAGCTGTTAAGTGTAGTCTGGTGCATAACTTCTCCCTGCAGTTGAAAGTTTAGATTGTAAATACTACATATAACCACTTTAAGAATGTTTTTTCACAGCACTTAAGAAAATTGTAAAGGGAAATCCTATGCTGAGAGTTCTCTGTCTACACTTTACTGTCACTTATAGCTATACTAAATCACAGCTTGGTGCTTAATCAGTGTTACATTGTAGTTATGATAGATGAATTCAGGACATTGTAATATATTGTTATGCGACTGTGACGGCCACAAGGTACAGTCATCAAACCATACCACTCAGTGAGCCCCATACCATATGGATGAGACAGTCATCCTGGAAGACATCACTCCCAGCAGGATTTTCCTTTAATCTGTTACCCAACTGTGCATGCAGTAAAAAAAAAGAAAAGAAAAGAAAAAGAAGGCATTTTCTATCATTTATTTATTCTAATTCAGCCTTTAAATAAATCAACAGTCATTGTCATCTTTTCATATTGTATTTAACATAGTGGAGGAGTCCTGTGAGATTCACTCACATGTTCTAGATGGAATCAGAGGACAAGAGCAGGACAGCATGTGTACATTGCATGTAATTAGTGTCCACGCACATTTGTCATGCTGACATTATCCAGAACAACCTGTCCTTTGCATTTTCAAGAGGAAACATATTTGCTTCAGCACATATAATTACAGTTTCTGCTGTACTCGAGACGGGGAAAATGCTGCTATTTTAATGCAAATTGGATTTTATTACTAGCATTATCACCAGTAATCATATTGTAACTGTTGATCTGTAACTTAAAGTCAATTAGTGAAAAAAAGCATGAACAGTCCTTTGCCTTAGAAAAAAAGTATAAATTGCTAAAGAGGCTGAAGACACTTAAATATTACCACCATATGATTGCTGTATGTCTTCTAAAGGATGGATACTGCTCTAAGAGCCTAGTCTCTACTGAGAAGGTTTCTGAAAAGATTTTAATTCCAGCTGCAGGAATTTGCTCCTGCTCATCCATAAGAGTATTAGTGCAGCCCGAGCACTGATGCTGCCTGCAGTTGTTCCAAATTATCCCCAATGTGTTAAATGGGATTGATTACAGGGCCTGGCTTTGTGCTTTGCCCAAAGTTTTCCCACAAAGTTGGAAACACATAATTGTCTGACTACGTGTATAGATTAGCATTAAGATTCTTCTCAGCTGAAACTAAACAAGTAGCCCAAAGCATGAAAATAATTCTATACAAAGAAAGTACAAAAATGTTCACTTGTACCTCTGTTCTCCTTAAGATCTGAGGCCCTGTCCACACGAAGATGGTTTTGGTTGTATCCGCAAAAGTTTTGTATCAGATAATCCTTTTGTCTACCCAAGAAATGTAGACCACATAGCACCAGAAAGCATTCTTGCTGAGTTTGTGGTCTAGCATCACACGGTAGGAGCCCATCATTGGTCCGACACAAAGTATGTTGGACCAATCAAAATGCTCCGTCTGCGTAGTGAGTCACTGGGGCAGGCTTTGCACGATGACGACAGGGCTGTGCAATGGCGAGATAACAGAACAACCATAAAGAGCAACGAAGATGGATGTGGCTAATGAACCGCGCTTGTTTGAAATCGGCTTTTGTCGTCGATTTTAAGTTAAGAATTTTAAGAGTTAGACTTGAGCTTTTCTTTGAAAGTTGAGGAGAAAGAATCACTCAAATCTTTAAAGAAGTTTTAAAGAAGGATGGATTTGCTGTTGTGCCAACCGGCTACAGTAAAAGTCTAATATACCAGCTGGCTCCACTTGTAGCTCTAAATACGTCACACTGTCAGTTGCTCTGATTGCCTATTGCGTGCAGGAACAGTTTGAACAACAGCGGTTGAATCCACCCACAGGCTTCAGCTCTGTCAATGGTCTGATTCCAGACTTTACAGTTCATGTATAGTTTGGCCTGGCAGGCTACCTTTTGTGCATATGAAACCGATGTTTTCTGTCACTGAAACAGCAGCTTTTTGAAAGCGGCTCCCAGAGTGCATAAATTTGAAAATGCCGGTTTCGCATCCTCGTCTGACCGAACCACAACTTTTGTAAAATAATGTCATAGCCCCACCTTTTTAGCCTTTCACCCCAGAAGCAAGCAGAGGTAGCAATCCCAGCTCCAGAAAGTAAAAGTCCTGCCATGTATTTGTTCCAACCATTCACTGAACCATCCCATTTTGATGAGCACAACTCCTCATCCAGGTACATGGGATAATTAGTGGAATCACCTGTGTTAAGTGAACAGGTAGAACCAATACATGACAGGACTTTTGAATTTATGGAGCTGGGATTGCCACCTCTGGAAGCAAGACACCACTTCACAACAACAAAAATGGCCGACTACAGAGTATGGCTCCGGCTACAACAGCTATTGAGCTAACTGGAAATATTGGAATGGAATGTCTTTTTTGTCATTGTCCAATACAGAACAACAAAATTACAAGTGCAATCCTCAAAGTGCATTTCACAATAAGTCATAAATAATATAAAAACAACACACGCACACCATTGAATCCAAATCTTCGGCTACTCTTTCACCAAAATGAGCAATAAACAATCACAGCTGACAATATTCACTACAGGCTCTTGATTCTAACACGGAGAGTTGTTGTTGTTGTTCTCCGTCTTTTCTCTCTAGAATGCCCGTCGTCTAATTATCCTGCAGGGATCAGTGCAGAAGTTGAGCTGAATTGAAGTCAACAGAAAAGGTGCTTAAAAAAACTTGTATTGTTTGCGAGTCACCATTTATAAGACAAACCTGCACTACCAGCTCTATTGGGCCATGCTCAGCAGACTAGGAACCACAGCACTAAGTGACAATAATGTTATCTTAACAACATCAAATTACAGTGAAATAACCCCACAATGGACTTAAAGGTCAGCTCAGCATTCAGTTTTTATTGTTTATATTGGATGAACACAGTTACAGAGCTGAATAACTCAAACACACAAAAACCTTTCTGTCCTGGGAGGTGTGCAGCAGACTTAATTTTCAGTGTGCTCTGGGTGCCAGCTGCTGTGTAATGGTAAAGATAGTTTCTTATTCCAAACACTCACTGCAGGGACCTGCTATGGGATTGCTGACATACTTTTGAAATGAGTGAGAGTGACAGCAAGTCCTCCCAGCTTTTCACTTCTCATTCCACACACCTTGGCTTAATGGGAAGCGTTGGACCCAGACTGCTGCCATGTTCTTGGGATCCCCTGTTTGGATGTGTTCAGCACTTTTTCTGTCTCTTACTGTCTTCTAGAATATACAGTACAATATCCAGCCCATTCATCTGCCATTCTCTTTATCTATTCTTTGTTGCCTTTTTTTCTAATGTCCCCTATTTTCCCTCTGGCCCTGTCATGAATTTTTCTTTCACTTTTCAATATTCTGTCTCTTATTGATGAGTGGCACACAAAAATAAATAATAGACAATAATAGATAAATGCATAGAGTCCACTCAAGATGAAGATGAGGAACTATTTATTGGCATTAAATAATAGAACCTATAAATAGCATTTCTTTCATCTTTTCGATTTAGCACGGGAGATATAACTTTAATAAGTTCAATGTACAAAGCCTTTTACTGAAATAATTATGTTAGAATGTAATACAAAGTGCATTATAATAAAGTCCAACATGTATATGTAATTGTAGATGTGTGTTTGTACACTTCAGCTTATGTATAATTGTGTATACGTACTGTATGTACATTATTATTATTATCCGCAGTATAATCATTCATTCATTCATTATTATCATTAATGTGGTAAGGGGTGATTATTCCTTACCACTGCTTTTCCAAAATGTAGAGAGCCTGTGTTTGTTGCTTTCCTCTTGTTATAAATGAATTCTTTTTTCTTTTTTTGCAAAGCACCACTAGATAGGCGCAAAGTTTTCACATAGCACTTAAAAACCCCCAACTTCCATAAATACACCAGTGTGGTGCTGCCATAGACAGTAAAAGGTGCTGCATGAGAATTTTGCGCCTATCTAGCGGTGCTTTGTCTGTGATGAGGCCGAATATAGTTCCAAGTAAATATCTGCCCAGGTAATAGCCTCGTTCGATTTTACACTATGATTTGTACTCATTCTGAACACACGGCTCCCAAGATATATTAAGAAAAAAATTTTTAGATGTCTTGGTCACTTTTTTTTGGAGGACATGCTAATTGACACCCTCGGTTTGCAGCAACTGTGCTAAGCTAAAGCTAAAAGCGCTGCTCCCAAAGCAGGACAATGCCTGGATGGATTTTAACCTTTTTTTTTTTTTTTCATTGTTCTAACTCTGGGGGTGACTGAGACTGACTTAATTTCATGTTTGGGTGTCTTATTCCTTTAAGCTGACAATGTAAACAAAATATACCCTGAGGAAAAATGTAAAATGGATTTATGTTTCTATAAAAGTATGTTGCAATAGTGATCATTATTGTTTTTTCCCCTGTGGCCAAACAGAATTTAAGCGCCTCATGGTTCTAATTCTCCTCTGAGGTGTTACTAAACTGTCAGAATAAGAAATTACGTTCAAATAGTGCCAGCGAAAGCTCAAACTGTGTAACACATGAAAATAGTTTTGACATTTCAGTTCATCCAGCGTTTTTCTACCACTGAATGAATACAAATACCATGATTAGATTAGCTCAAATAATAGCGATATGGTGATTATGTAGTAATTGTGACAGGCCTATTGATGAGTGTGTTTTTCCTCCTCAGTCATTATCTATCTACAGTGTGTTTTTAAAGTGTCTCCCTGTTCTGTTCTGGCAGGCTTTTGTTTTGTTGTGCTTTATGGTCTGGAAATACAGAGTCACTCCATCTCTCTACTTTATATTCCGCTCTATTCTCAGGCAGTGCAACCTTTTGAACTCTGAGTGTAAACACCTCTTAATTACTCTCTGTGTGTCCGTGATTTCTCATGTGTATAGTCGCCCCTTTCTCCTTGTCGATAGGTTGGGTGCTCTGCCTGTTTCGGGTGGCCACCAACCAGATTTTAATCTTCTGTCCGTTCCGATAAGTTTGAATCAATTAAGTCATTTCAACCCATTTCACGGCACTCCAGTCAAAGGCTTTTTCATCTCTCAGAAACATGACTGGGGCTTTTCTGAATGAGTGCACACCCCTCTCCAATGACAAAATACTTCATTATTTGGCCAGCATGAAAGTGACAGGAGGGGTTAACACTGTGGATGATGAATTGCATTGTGTGGTTGAAGTGCACTCCAGTGTGCTGTCCTATTTAAATTGACAAGCAGCCTCTGCAGCTACATGGCTAAACTCTTCTAGCTCCATCGCAGAAGAGGAGAAAGCAGGGGAATGTGTGAAAGGGTCTCGGGGTGATGAGTGCCCCTGTCCACCTTGGTAAGAGAGACTCTTTGCCAACCTGGTGTCCTCCGTGAAAGACCGGACAGATTGGTTTCCTTTTGACATGTTGTTGTTTGTGGCGACTAAACACTCAGGGGTCAGTGTGTGGCCATGGGGGAAGTGAAGAAGAAACAGGGAGTGAATGTTAGTATTCAGTAATACATCATGTTAGTGTCACTGTTGGACTTCTACAACTGACAGGGCTGCACTTAAGGTTTAGGCACCATTCTGTCAGTACATATCTGTCAAAGACATGATATTTGGCTTTGCTTTTGACTTGAAGCAACAATTCATGGAATTTAGAGGATACAGCCAGGTTTGGGAAGTCACACAAATCTTGTCATTTTGCCTCTGTACACCACCACAGTGGAGCTGAACTAGAGCTGCACAATATTGTTTGACCACCATCATCATCACAGTGTATGTGTGCGCAAGAATCACATCGCAGGTCCTGCAATGTAGGAGGCATGTTCTCATCTATCTGTCTACCTGACACGCACTGTGGGCAGCGATCCACCAATCACAATCATTCTTAATCAGTTTGCCGAAGCAGACCACGGCCCTATTCATGGACTGAGTCGCTGGGAATAACATTGAAAAATGAGCAATGAGCAAGAGAAAATCACAGAAAATAAAGACTTGGTGTCAAAAAGCAAAGCAACATTAGTTATCTGGAATTATTTCAGCGACAAGAAGGATGATAGTAAAACACGTGTTCTGTGTGGACAGTGCCTGGAACCTGTTGAATAATAACAAAACAAATATTTATGGTTTTGACTGTGATGAGTAATTAAAAGGATGTTTATGAAGCTGGTTCACGATGATGATGATGATGATAATTTAAAGTATTTTCTGCATTGTAAAATAATATATTCAGTTCAGTTTGTTCCAGGAGTTAAAATTCTGTTTACCTTACCTTATGTAGTATTTCTTTGTGGTAAACACTGAATAAAGTGAAACGCTTACCTGTAAATTCAACTACAGTAATATGACAGAAATTGCAACTTTCTTCAAATGTTGAATAAAAACAACACTTATTTTCATGAAACTTGAAGTAAAAGATCATAGTTTTGAAAAAATTTTGGAAAAATAACAGATTATTGAATTTTCTTTTTACTTTTGAAAGAAATATGTGCTCTACAGTTAGTCTCCCCTGAAAAATGTTTTCATAACATTTCTTCACAAAATCTTCTTTATGCGAGTGAATTACTGCAAGTATTTTGTTATTCATCAGCAGAGTAGAAGCTTCTGTTTTATCCCTATCTGGCGCATCCCGCTATCTGCATCGCTAACTAGCCGTAGTGCTATTAGCATTGGTGCTAGCTGTGTTGTTAGCGGCAGTGCTAGCTGTGTTGGTTTGCACTGCCGCTTTAAACAATAGTTGGCCGAGTTTCTGATTTTTAGATGGCATAGTCTCTTTTCTGGTTCTCCCAAGATTTTTACCGTGAAATAACAGTATTTTCGACCGTCATTATAAGGATTATTTCAGGGATCTCAGAGTGAGCCGAGTTCATGCGTCCTCTCAGCAACAAACCATCTTCAAAAAGCTGTCATAAGATTTCGGAAATGAATAACTCTCATTACTCATTAATCTGACTATCTCTGCTTTGGTTTTTTTGTTCTAAACATTTGCTCTGTTCTAATGGAGGGGTTAGTTAGAAATAAACTAAATGATGTCATTGTGACTTATGTCTAATATAGGCCTTTTGTTAACATTACGTTTCTGAACTGGAATTATCCGTCGTCTTCATTCAGTCTTTTCTCTTTCAGTTCAACATTTATCTAGTTTGTACGTAGTCAAAGATTGTCAGCATTTTTATTGTCAGTTGGGAGGTTACATCAGCAGGTTAATCCAGTGTGGACTTTTTCTGGCTTTTGAATTTTAAAGTTGTATAAAAGTGTTGTGGTGGGTGGTCTCATTTTGGGCTGATTTCTGTGGGCTGTCTTACAATGCGGATCCTGGCTGTGGGCTGATGGAGCTGTGTGCTCACAGGCTTTCTGGCTCAGGTCCAGCGTCCACCCTTACATACACTCAGGACTGTTCATGATGAGCCTATGCCCATAAAGTGCCCGGGGGTTTCTCCTATAGCTTTCCAGCTGACATCTGTCCTACTTCCATTCTTCATTATCAATAATTAGCAAGTTATGCACTCTTAAAGCCCTGCAAATCCTGTAGATATGTAGATGTTTGTACAGACATTTACAGTCTTATTGATTTTTGAGTGTACGCTGATGAAGATACCAAGATTGAACTCTAATGTTAAAGATAGAGATAGCAGGGGAGAGCGTCTAATAATAAATTAATGAATAATGAAATACTGATGTTTAGTGATGTCCTCTGTCCATCTGGTGTTTCTCTCTCAACGTTTAATGAGGTTTGTAGGACACACACTAATGAATGATACTTGTCAGCCACTGGGGGTTAATTAAACAGCACATCTGATAGCTACAAGGAAAAACCTTAAAATGTAGTAAATCTTTTACACCTATAGACCTTGAGTCCTCCCACATCTATCTATGCTTTCTGCTCTTAGATCACCCTTCGGAAAGGTTTCAACACTTGTTTTTTCTTTGTATGTTCACAAAAATGTGGATTTACTTCTGTCTTGGCTACTAAGATTAGAGCGTCTCACCATTTAAGTAAGACGGCAGCTGAAATAACAAATATTTTTTAGCATTCAACACCTACAACTCCCATAAGTGGGAATTGAAAGTCTCGCTGCAGCACTTGTTAAACACTAGGAAAATAATCCTTAATAATAAATGCCAAGGTGCCTGAATGGCACTGTCTAAAACAGACATTTAACTTTAATTTCACTAAGAATACTAACAGAAGGTGCAAAAGGGATTTAGAATTTTGTTTGAAAGATTAAGAAAACACAGAAGGCACATTTTTGGCTAAAACCTGTGAGACACAAAACAGCTTGAAAAATGGGCCAGACTGTGTCCTTGCTAGAGGAATGCACACTGAATTTAAGTAAACTTCGCTTTTCAACATCGCTTGTCTACGGTTGGGTGATAGACCTGATGCCAAGTTACTTTGTTCAGTTTTTTAATTAATCTCCAAACAAAACAAAATCTTCATCTGCCTCTTTGAGAAAGCAGAAGTCTTACTGCTTTGTTCAAAAGAATGAGCAGATAGGGTTAGGGTTTGGCAAGTACAGCACATAGAAAATAAGCTTACAGCCAATAAATAATGTTTGTATCGAAATAAAATTCTTTAAATGGGTTACGTTTATCTTATACTCAGATCCGTCTGCACAGATTGCCTTGGTACTAATATACTTGTGCATCGAGTGGCTGTTTGATATGCTTAGATATTTTAAAAGTTCTAGTTATACATGTACACACTGCTCTACCTTGCAGATGGAATAACACACATTACACAAACACTTGCCTCATTCAGCATTAGTTCAGTGTATTCTCCAGAGAAGTCTTGATCATGTGATTTCTTGTGGTTTGTTGCGTAATTCAGTTTATTTGAATATGTAATTTTGTGGTTGTTTCTAAATGTTTCTTTATTTATGTTGAAACGCTGAGTTAAACACTGGCGTACCCTGACATTAGTTTCTTTCACTGCAGTTTTATTCAGCCCTTTGGCAGATGGCTTTGGAGCTACACTGTGCATTTTATTGAGTGGTTTGTGTGTGCTTTCTGTGCATGCTTAGAAAAGCCTAATTAGACAGCCATATTGATATTCGACCATTTTCTTTGTGCTTGGACATTGGAACTACTCAAATGTCTCCAAGTTTTACATCACAGTATCCTTTGAGAGGAACATTGACTATATTTATATCCACAAAATACTCTGGTTGCCCTTCTTTCGTAAATCGAAACTACTAATAGGATTTTAATGTGACTTACAAAAATCTACAGTCTACTAATTTTCCTGCTTACATATGGGTGTACATACCCCATAAAAAATAATGGTTTTAAAGCTGTCCTTTGATGGCAGAAGAGCTTTGTCTTACTCTAGGTGACTGTAAACAGGGGCCGTGGGTTGCAAGCTGCAGTAAAACACACAAATTAATTGAACTTTCCAAATGACCTGGATATGTGTCCAGAGAATCCTCATAAAACCTGGAATAATGTCGATGTATCCCATGTTGTAACTAGAGAACGAGCCATTTGGAAAAATGGCGAATTCAGAATGTTCAAACTAAACATATTGTTCACGTGACAATTGTCTTATTCAGAATAAAACTAAATGATCAAAATCTTAATAAAAGTGGAATAATGATGTGCATGTAAACATAGCCCAGTAGTGTTGTACAGATGTTTGTATTCATTTCATTATATTCATTTAATTCTATATGTTTAATTCTGTATCTGCTTGTAACGCTTTTTTGCTTCCGGCTGATTCCTCCCTCAGGGCAGCCCTTGTGTAAATAAATTAACATATATGGCACCCTTTGATCATATTAATGTATATAATTAGTGCATTATCACCTGTGTCAGAGAAAGGTTTCATTCCTGCAAGACTGAAATAACTCTTGTGCAGGTTTCTGACTGTCAGATCTCTGACTTTGTCTCCTGCGGCTGTCTGTGTCTCATTCTGATTTCACTTTGACACCTTTGTGGGATGTCGCATAAAGGTTTAGCATATTGAGTCAATTAAATCAATGAAATATTCTGTCATTCATACAAATGTAAACAAACACTCAGGCGCACCTTAAAATGCAAACTCAAGGCGGATGCTTCACAGACGCCAGTGCTAAAATGTTACAGGCAGGAACGGAAGACAATACGAATAAAGGATTCTTCTGTTTCCTCATATAAAACTATAATGTGAACTAGACATGTGCATTTCCTGAAGGAAATGTAATCCATGTGCTTGCCTTTTGTTGGATTTGTGGCTCAGTGTGATGTAAACGCAAAAAATAGAACCAAAGAAGGTCTGTTTATAAGTAAAGTACTGCATGCTGCATTTGGATGAAAGCTATGTTGTTCTACATTGCATTTGTATGTGTGAGTTATTTATTTTAAAAAAAGTTTGTTATAACAGTGTAACAGCAAAACAATAAAAAGGAAAAAATAAGAATCAGCTGAATTATTGACACTGTTTCAAAACCTACATTTACAAATCACATAAGATTAACAGCAGAATTTTTAATTTACATGAACATTTTTGAAAAGGGTAATGTAATGTTACACTTCTCACTCACTCACTCACTCACTCACTCACTCACTCACTCACTCACTCACTCACTCACTCACTCACTCACGCGAAACACAACTCATGGACGGAGGTTACAAATTGGGCAAGCAACAAAACAAAGTTGCACAAAAACCCTGAAAAGGGGTCAAACCAATAAAGGGCCCATTTAGGGGTTCTAAAAGGAGACTGAAAATACAATTTACAATCACCCACTGAGTCTCTCACAGAGATGAAGCAAAAAATGGGAGTCGCTGAGGTGGGAGGGACAATCTCCTTTTAAAGACTTCAGCTGACCAATTACAGCCAGTTGATGAGAAAAATACAGGTGCCCGTGATAACCACTAACGACC
>JAQQZY010000002.1:19607552-19628593 GCA_030068375.1 Ostorhinchus rueppellii
TATATATGTGTGTGTGTATGTGTGTGTAGTTGACAGTAAGCCCATCTCCTTCCACCCCTCTATCATGTGTCATTGTGGAATTTTCTGTAAGAGACAAAGCACAAAGTCAGTGAAAATCTGTTTTTAAACATTTCTCCATATGGAGGAGACATGGGTGTTTTATGTTATATTCACTGAGAAACCACCTCTCAAACAAACAGTTGTCAATCCATAGATGTACATTCTATCTCAAAAATTCTTGAAAATGAGGCTTGTGATGAATCTCCGTAAACTTCAATGTAAAAACAAAAAAAAAAAAGTGGGAAAAAAGGCAGAACTGAATATGCAGTGACAGTGGAATGTGGAGTTAGTCAAACATGGTAGTGACAGAAATTTAACATTGGAGTGAATGAAAGAAAAATCATGTCGCATTTATAATTTTTCGGCCGGGCCACACATTTTTTGCAGAATCATTTTGGGATCAGTCATGTAGGAATGGTAGTCACTTGAAATTTGGCCAGTTTTTCACAACTTTGATCAAATATGTGCATCAGAATGTCAAACCGAATATTAGCACATCTTTGGAGACCAGGCTGCACATTTTTGCATGAATAGAATGGGTCCATTTTAAATGCTCTGGGCTACAGTTTTTTGATAGATGTTTTTTTTTTTTCATGTCATAAGACATAAATATGATGAACAATAATCTCCTGTGCCTTGCATTACATTCAAGCACACGGGGAATTATGAATGCCACTTACTACTCTGAAAATAGTTCAGCTCATTCCCTTTCTGCTGGCTGCCTTCTGCCAGCTTGGCATTAAACTTTTATATCTGTTTTGAACTGTTAGGGAGTGCTCCCTTTTTTTCTGTCAACCTCTGCACTGCACCCCCACAAGATTTATTGGAAATGTGACACACCTCTGAGCAAACCGTCTTTACCTCTTGTTTCTTAACAGCCTTTGTTTTCAAGCGTGTCGGAGCACCGTCTTTACAGCAAACAGCCTGGTTGGTCCATATCAAAGCGGATTAATGTGGTTATTGGTGTTGGTTAATGGTCCAGGTGTGAGGTGGTTTGGATACTCTGATTCAGAGAAAAGTCTTCCGATAACATAGCTATCAAACCTGAGGATAGGATGGAGTCGCTTTGCAGGGCGGTGTTGTGCCACAGTAGCAAATGAAATCTCAGGGAGGAGAGGGGACACTCATTGGCATTCCTCCCGCATCGCCTCACTCCCTGTTTCCTCCCAGCGGCCAGCACCCAGTGTCTCAGCAGTCCTATATTCCAGGCCTGAGTGTGTTGTCTGCTGATAATAAACAGCCCAACAACTGTGCCACAGTCACGGAGGTTTGCTGAGTTAAAGCATAGGGACCCTGCTCTGTCTATCTCACTCAAAGGTTGGACCAAATGTTTGCTTTATATTTGGTGTCACCACTTTTTAAAATACCTGCTGTTAGAGTTTTGCTCCCAGGTCTGAATGTCATTGGGCTTGAACAAAAGGAGGTGAGTAGGGACATAGTGTTTGGCATTTAGCCCAGCACCAATAAAGGATTAAACTCCAAAAGACAGCTGTTTAATAGTGTGCCTTTTTCAGCCTCTTATCAAATCTTTTACAGTCTGCTGGGAGGAGTCTCTGACCCTGTTCCTTGTTCTGTAGGTTCCTCCCCTGTGTGAAGAGATTGCTGCCACTGTTGCTGCTGCTGCCGCCGCCACTGCTTCACTTCCCAGCCTCCCTTCCTCCCTCCCTCCCTCTCTCCCGACCCTCCCCCGCCCCCTTCGCCACCGCAGGGCAGCCGAAGAAGCGTTGGCTTGTTTCCAGGGAGGCTCTGATCCTGCAGCCACGTCAATCACGTCTTCACCGCTGGGTAACTATCAAGCATACAAGCTTCCGACTCCTGCCTTTCAATTCTTGAGAACGAGACTTTTGAGATTATGTAGTCTTGTTCTGGCATTGTTTTTTCATGCTTGTGTTGTTACTTCTGGGGTCGCTCATGTGTGCATTTTTCATGTAAAAGAGGCATTTTCTCCAGCCAAGCATGCACCACACACTCAGAATCACTCACAAAAGACGATGCCAGAGGGCTCAGGACGAATCTCAGGGGTTTTATCTGGGCTGTTGTGTCTTTGTTTATTTTTATGGGGACATTAACTAGTTTGGCTTTGGCTCCAGGTGTCATCAACTGAACTGTATCAAACTCAGCAACTCCATTTCCAAGGCTGCTGTCAGTAAGGCGATGAAAAGCTTTTTGTCTGAAAACAGACTTTGTAAAGTTAGCCCTATTTCAGTGAAGGTTCCTAGGTGGGGATGTGTATAACATTTCCGCACTTACATAATTATGTCTGTGTGTTTTTGCACAATTTTCATGTACATCCTGATGTGCTATCCCGCTGACTCCATTACCTAGTTTTGCTCCCCTGTATTCTCAGTTTTATTCTTCACATTTCTCTCTTTATCCTTAAATGACCTGACTAAAACAGTCTTCCCTTAGGTTTTTTTTAGTCTCCTTCCTACACATAAATTAGGTGCATATGATCTATGAGAGAGATGCAAGCCATGCCATCCTTTGGTTTTCCTCCTTTCCTTCGAGCTCTGTTATGGTGCGTTTCATCATCATGCCCACCTACACTCTGCCGTCCTTACGGTCCCATCATTTGGGGCTTCTCAGAGTTAAATAAATGGGTCTTGGGTTTGTGCAGAGTTGTCATTTAGGTGTGTTTGACCCTCTGGAGCCAATTCAATCACTGTCTACCCACAAGTAATATCCTCTGCCTGCCCTTATCTCTGACTCCAAATTACTGAGCTTCGGCCCAGTCTTCACATCAGAGCACCACAGAGGGAAGCGGGGAACAAGGAGGGAGCTTAGAGAAGGTCATAAAAAGCACCTGTAGGACAGAAAAAAGGCAGGAGCCTCTGTGTAGATACACAATGAGGTGGTAGTGATTCGGGGGAAGTAGATCCAGCTCCATGCACAGACTTGGCAGGGAAATTAGCCAATGTGCTGTGCTCACTCAGTCGTCCAACTGGTGTGGCATGAGGGAACATTGCTTCGCCTCGACTGCTGCACACAAGAGATCTGGTTTTGAAGTTGCAGCCTGTTAAAATGTTATCTTGCTCCAAGACATCTGAGAAGGGTTTACTATACTTTGCCGGCAAGGGAGATTTTCTTCCTCCTTTTTCTTCTTTTCTTATCTGAGGGCTGCTGCATTATAGTCAGAGCTGATGACTGACAGTCTGCAAGCCTAGTCCCTGCTTTTTATTATTCCAATGCAACCCAGTGTTGCAAGTCTAGCATAAGCATCTTCCATAATGTGTTCATCTGCTCAACTGCCGAAATTAGCCTCTCTTCGTAACCCTGCCCTCCCGTGCCCCAGAACATTCCCAGTCAAGTGTGTGCGATAGTGAGCTAATGTGGCAGCACCCACACCATATGATAATCAACAACAAAGCATGAACTGAAATCCCCAACATGTTTCCTAGAGGTTTATCCCTTCCTAAGCTGTTTTATATCATAATCCATGTATTAATAAAGCATGTTATTGCTCAGTACTTCAGAATCTGACTAAATGCATATATGAACATCATATTAATGCTACTTTCTTGAGCTGTCGTGGTCTTACAGTTGCAATAGCATGAACCTAGGGGGAAAGCCAGAATTGAAACTATAGACTCTCTTCCTGCAGCTCTCGCCTGTCTGTCCCAGACTATTTCATGCCATTGTTGAAAAGTAAAGCCAAAGTATCAGAGCCATCGTGTTCTTCTGAGGAGCCCTGAAGTGTGTACATTAGAAACATGTCCACTAGAGTCTTAACAGGAATAGGATCTATGAAAGCTGAAATGTTCCATCACATGATAGATTTTATAAAACCTGAAAACAGTGCCAAGACGGGTTACAGACTTCTGTTTTCTTTGAAGTTGAAAGTATGACATACTGAAAGGTTATTGGAGCTTTCCAATGGCGCCAAATTGGTAACCAAAGTTTTTTTTCTGGACCATGACCATGTTCACTTTCTCCTGGTACTGGATTTTTTAATTTTCTTTTTTACATTCACATAATCATTATGTTAAGAAAGATATGAGATGATGAAGACACCATGGGTCCAGACCACAGAATGGTTTAACTACTTCCATTTATTGAGGAACCACTTAGAACATGCAAAGAAAATCATAGCAGCCTCAGATAATGTCTGAAGATGATCTGAGAGTCAATCAATATGTGGAATACATATTTCAGTAAACGTTACTATGGAGACCAGTGAATCTGTTGTGCGTCAATCTATGGTGTAGAATCTTCAACCAAGATAATAAACTATCATTTAACTTCACTTTTGGTGCTTTTCTACGGACGTCATCAGCTTAACTTGCCTCGAACAGAATTTTTTGTATCTATATTATGTGAAAGTATAAACAACCAGGTCCTGTTAAATACTACTTCTATGTACTAAGGTGAGACCACATATGATGTAACATCATACAGGTCACAGATTGGTCAGTCAAGAATAATTTCAGTAATTTTGGCCACATGTTGTGATGCGGGGTGGAAGTAAAGGTTACAGGAAATCTCAAAAAATCAATAAATTCGCCACAAATGTCAATTATACTCTCAACTGAAGAGATTTTAAAAAACATTTTATTTCAGAAAGTATTACTTATGATGTAAAGCTCCCTCCATTACAGTTGTTGCCTTAGCTGCATTCGCATTCCGTTTACATCACCAGCCATACTGAGGGCGTACTATATACCTGCAGTGGAAATGCAGTATGAGGATCCCAAAACTGAGCTAAATAAAGTCTAGATGAGTCAGAGCTGATGACAATAGTGGAAGATTGGTGTTTGTTTACCAGTACAGTGTTGCAGATGGTGACACACTGATGCAGTAACTTTTGTGTGTTGACTTGTGTTGTGGCCTATAATTCAGTAAAGCTATTATTTTACAGTTTCCACACATTAATCTTAATTTCATATTTGGTTTTATGAGATCTATGCCAAACAGCAAGACTGGCAATAAAAAAGATAAATAAATAAAATGTCACAGTCTACAGGCTCCTGCAAGTCAGTAACTGTATCTTTATCTTTCCACTCATCTGTGCTCAAGACAGCCCAACCCACTTCCCACCCTGGACATCCCAGAGTGTGTCACAGTGTCAGAAACCCACCACATGTTTGTGTTCCGCATCACGTTCCCTTACTTGCACTCTCTACTCCCTTTACTGTTTTTATCCTACTCTCCTTCCCCCCCTTGGTCTGTGTTTTGTGCTGCTATGAGCCAGGGCCTGCCATGCTATGTGTTGTCCTCCAGAGGCCTGGCTCCTGGTGCAGAGGAGCAGGCCTGAGGATGAGCAAATGTGGCACTTCCCTATCATCTCCCCCCACTTTTCTCTCCCTTTTCCGTGTCACATTTCCCACTCCTCCTCTTCACTGCTTTATTTCCCATTTCACTTAGCATGTATCTCTCCCCCAGTCTCTGCCTGTCACCTCAGAGAATGATATTGCTTGGGGAACGGATGGTGAAGCTTCCCTACAAAGTCAGCTTTACTGTTCGTTCTTCTGATGTATATGTATGGGGTTGTGTGTTTTGAGTTGTCGGTGGGTAAATGGGTGGTTGTTCGTCTTATAATACCCATTTGGGAATATGTGGGAGGTGAGTCTGTATTGTTTATGTTCTCTGCATCTCAGTGTTCCCATTTGAGGAAACATGAATTTATGTGAGCAGACAGGGAAGCAGAGTGGTGAAGTGTGGGTCAGTGGTGTGATGGAGGATGGTGGTGTGAGGGTGGTGCTTTACAAATGTTAATGTATATGCATGCTGTGTGTACCGTCCATGTGCACTCACGCAAGTTAGCTGCCGTGCGCTTGTATAAAATTAAATCCACATCAGCAGGCAGCCATTCAGATAAGATTAACAGGAGCTGACATTTCCTTCGTTGGAGACAGATGCTTGCTCCAGTTCCCTCACAACATTTTCCCTCCTCTCCATCCTCCATCCAAATTAAATTTCATCTACGTCTGAGGATATTTTGCTCACTTAGCCTGGCTGCCCACAGCAAGAGACCTGTTCCCGCCATTAATTTGATTTCTGATATTGTTATTACAGGGCGGTGTGATTAGAAGAGCATGAGTCAGATTAAAGGGTTCTTTTACGCCATATTGAAGCCAATTAGTTCCAAGTACACACTTTCACCTCAGTGGACAGATGACCATAAATGTTAATATTATGTACCCGAGCTACATCGCTGCTACAGTAGATTGTTTTCTGTGAAAGCCTCAGACAGGGTTTTTTGTTTCTTTTCTTTGATTTTTTTTTTTTTAACATTTTCTTTTCTTTTACATTTTGTAAGTGTGATTTTAGGAGAGAAAATAGTTCTATTAAGGTGGAATAAATTAAAAATTATTTCTGCTCATGAATGATGGATGTCTCAGAGATTCTTATGCTGCTTTGTCAATTAACTCCTAAATTACAACATTATGATTTCAGCCTTGCTTGATTTGATTTGAAGAATGGTTTCTATTATTTTACATAAAAGCCGTAATGCATACATGATTAGGAAAAGAAATGCGTGCAAAAACTAAGTGAATGTCATTTTGTCTCGACAGTTGACAAAGTTGTGCAACGTGGAGTGAAATACTGAGATTTATGAAGAGGTGCAGAGCATGCTGCTGTAATGTAGGTTAGCGAGAGACACTTAGAAAGATGTGGACATCATTTATACATAAGCTTAGTGGATGTCACAGGTATGTCACCATGGGCCACTGTGAGGAAATGTGATTATCATTTATGCATAAGTACCATTATTGTGTGGGAACAGTGTGTACCGAAAAAAACAACAACTTTGTAACATCAGTGTATTTAAAACAGCTGCAGCTGGTAGCATTTTTTATTCTATTCACAGAACACAAAAGCATGCTGGTGTGTGTGTGTGTGTGTGTAAGGTAAAGGTTTAGTATGTAAAAATAATGTACAGTAAAGTGACTGATCATGTAGGTTCACTGTTACTGCTAAACACACAAGAATGAACTATGCTTTCCGCCCGTGCAGGTGACTGGAAAGCATTGTACACTGTGTCTTTCATTTGCAGAACCCCATTATCATGTGCGAGTGGATGTGACTGAGAAGTGGTTGGTGTTGTGTGTATGTTACTCTGATGTGGTATTACCCATTAGTAGAGCTCTGAAATGGTTGCTCGCAAGGTGAAGCCATTGATCTTTTGTGTATGTTTGTGTTTTTATGTGCGCTTCTATAGAAGGCATATAGAGTTGTTTGAACCTTTGCACATGTCAGGTTCTGTGTCTGTGTGCTGGCATGTATAACTGTGTTGATGTAAATACTTTAGCATGCTGTGGGTGTTTTCATGTGGCTTAACTCCTTTGGTGCTAATCTTGCACTGCAGTAATTGTGAGGTTCAGGGACGTAGGGTCTTTTCATTGGTATCCATTGGTCCTAATACCAGCACTGAATTGCCCTTCATTAGAGAGAAGTTAATCCCTGCTTATAGTTGTGAAGCCAGGCACTACGAGCACTCTGCATGCAGGAATCAACACATTCATTACTCCGTAGCCTGCTGGAGGAGGCTGTTTATATCTGAGGATAAGTCTGTTGTTTTAGCTGGGAGTTTAACCACAGGCAAAACTGTACGTGGAAAATTGCGAATGCATTTTTTTTTTTGTGCATATTTCTTTTCAGTTGGCTCCTTTTTCAGCTATTGTGATTTATATTCTGTAAATAGGGCTCAAACATTTGTTGCATTGTGTTTTTAATTATTAATCCATTTGTTCTTACTGTATTTCTGTCCTCCGTGTTGAACTTATAGGAGCTAAAGTCAAGACGTATTCTTGCTGTGGTGGCGTACTACAGTTGTATCTACTGGCCCCTGGGTCCTGTAACTGCACCAGGCTCTTTTTCTGTAGAGCTGCTGGTTTGCTGGAATTGTTGCTTCTTCGCGGCGACAATTCCTTTTTCCTTCCACTTATTTATTATGACAGTTTCAATCCCAGGAATAGATCCAATGAATCTCTTTGCATTGCTCCTGATATTTTCAGTCTTGCCCACTGGAACTGTACTCCAAAGCTGTGTTGGTGCCACAGTAATGCCCTCTGGGTCCCTACAGTCCATTGACCTGCAGCTGCTCCTCCAGTGATCTGATTTGTTGTTGCCCCATCGTGGTCCCGCTTTAAATTATTTTCAGTAGGTTTACTTATTGTGTATTTTGATTCAGAAAAACTATTTCATGTGTAATGAAGCTGCTATCATTACCATTTCCCAGTTAAATAAAGAGGAGATGTGTCAGAAGTGTAAATCTCTACTATTAAACGGTCAGTTAGATGCCTCATCCTACTCTTACTCTTGCTATCAGGCAATGTTCAGCCCAACTCAAGCATCCCGCTGAATAATATTGGTACCTCTGATGAATTTAGTCCTCGGTCTGGCCTTGGTATCATTCATCAAAGTATTTGTCATCTGATACCCAAGTTAGACTTAATCAAAATCTGGATTCAGTCTATTAATACTATCATTACTACGCTGTCTGAAACCTGGCTGGACAAGGCAATATCAGACAAAGATATTTTATAAAAGGTTACAATTTCTTTTTAAATGTTCTTTTTATTGGAATCAAGATTAAAAAAAAAACAAACAACTGACAGTCATCCAAGAAAAAACAGCCCCCCAAGTCCCAGGTAACTCATCCCAATCTGAGATTCAATAAATAAATAAACAAATAAAAGCAATACTATTAGTAGGTATGACCCACATCAGACATAAATAACTAAACAAAAGGAAAAAGAGAGTGGAGTTGGTCTACGAACCAGATTTGAGAACAAATGAGGTTGTTTTGGGCTGCGTAACGACACTTGCCGTCCCTCATGAACTAGTTTAAAACTCCTGAGTCCATGAGTTATCAGGGAGTGTTTTTAGTGCGTTGATAAGGGACATTACTGGGTTCCAGATAGAATAGAACAAGTTTTTGGACCCCCTGAGTGTGTATTTAACCTTTTCAAGACTTCGATGGAGCATGAGGTCACTCATCCATAGCAAGGTGCTCAGAGGTTTGGAGGATTTCCATTACAAGAGAATCGTTCAACAAGTAGAGGAGTGAATGCTCTAATGTCTTTATGCTTATTGATAATCTGCTGGCACTCTTCCAAAAATAGCAGAATAAGTGTTAGGTAAAGGTTCAGTGCCTGTGTGACGTCTTTAGGTCAAATGCATAACTTTATTCAAGTTGTATGAATTACTTTCACAAGTTAAAGTAAGTTAATAATAAATAAATATGCAAAATCTATGTTAAAATCAGTTAAAATGTAGTTGGTTTAAGAATTGATAAGGATGAGATGTCGCCTCCTTAAGGAGCTGCGCAGTCACGTGTTGTGAGGAAAGCACAGTCTGTGACAGAATACTGCAAGCTGTTGACCAGTAGTGGTGACCAAAACATATGTTAGTGTAGCTGGAGCATTAGGACATCTGCTTCAGTTCTTATCCACACTGGAATAGATTCTGTTTAGCCTAGACTTAGAAAGGTTGGTACGACGGAAGACCTTAAATTGAATTACACCTAACCCTAGCACATAATGTACCCCCATTAACTCTCTTCAGAGCCTCAGTCAAGGATTCATAGAGTATTACAACCCTAAGCTCCTCCTCCCACTTCACTTCAATTTTATTGAGGTGTCTCCGAGTGATGATATGTTGAGATAGAGTCTCAAAATGAGGCCTTGTAGATTGGAACGAATTTGGAGGATGTCACCTGTAGCCGAAGGTTGTGGTGTATTGGGGAAATTTATATCAGTATTTTGTATAAAATGCTGGAGATGGAAGTATCAAAAATGACCTGAGCCGGGCAGGTTGAATTATTTAGAGAGATGATTAAAGGTAGAGAAAACGCCCTCACTGTAGAGATTTTTAAATCTGGAGAGGCTGAGTCTTTTCCAAAACGCAAATGTAATCTGTTCAGGACAAGAAGACGATTGTTACAGATAGGGGCCAGGTTGGAGAAATGTTTGAAACCGAAGTGGTTTCTAAATTGTGACAACATGGTTAGAATGCAATTATCAGAGGAAAAGTGGGGGTGATTCCATTGATATGAAAAACACATTTCATGTTCCCGCCCTGTCGTCTGAGTCCATTGTAAGCAATCGGATTCTCTCGCACTGAATATTGAATTCATAAAGGGTCAGTGACATACTATTATGGGCTGCCATAGACCTCCATCTGTCTGCAGAGAGGCTCTTACTGTACGTGTATAATTGTGTTGCTGGGTTAAATTCAAATGAGCTGGTCTTTGTGGGCCATCTGGACCTTGACCAGATGACTGCATCATCAGACAACCTAAATCTGTGATTGCTTATATCTAATTCCATTTATTGTTTGTCCTACTTGGACTAATCCTACGTGTTCTATAAAATCATCCCTGCTTGATGTAACTTTAACTAACATGCCCCATAAGTACTCTGACGCTGGAGCTTTCACTAATAATCGACATGATCACTGTGCTATAGCTACTGTTACCGTGCTCAGTTTTTTTATGTGCGGTTATTTATCAGCACTGGTAATATGAGTGTTGCAGTGCATGTGTGTGTTTGTTTGTGGTGGTGGTGGTAGGGTTTGTACAGATTTTTATATGTAAAGCATTTGGTGCTACATTTCATTGTATGAAAAGTGCTGTATAAATAACGATTGATTGATTGATTGATTGATTGATTGATTGATTGATTGATTGATTGATTGATTGATTGATTGATTGATTGATTGAAAGAAATGTCAAAATCTCAAGGATGACGCCGCATATTCTGGTCAAAAGACACTTCAAGCAATTTGACAAGCAAGCTTTTTTCCATACCTTTAACTGATGCAGGGTCTCTCTTTTTGACAATGTAGAATTAGCTTTGCTGTTCTTTTGAAGAATTCTCAAAATTAATCAGTAAGCATGCACCAGAGAAAAAGGATGCAATACTGGTTTTCCTCAGAAATTGGTAACTCCCTCAAAGAAAGGGATGTTTCCTGGGACAGGGTGAGGAAAAAATTGATGGCGATTACCTGGCTCAGTTTTTGACAGCTGTGGAACAAATGCTCCTCTTTAATAGTGCCAAGTCTGTCTTTACCGCTCTGAAATGTCAAAAATCTGAATGACCCAAAGAAGTTTCAGAATGTAGTGAAATCCACCTCTGACTTTGTACCAGCAAATGATCTTCCAACCGTTTTAGGCAAAGACGGTGTAACTTTGACGGATAAATCAGCCATGTTGAATTATTTTAATGAACACTTTATTTCTGTAGGTTCTTTATTTGACTCCTTAAACCCAGATCTAACTGGACTTGTGTCAAACTCTGAAGCTCCAGTAATGAGCAGTTACACTACTCCTTACACTTTTAATTACACTACTGTGTCTATCACTGAGGTTCACAGTGTGCTGAAAAAGAAAGCCAGCTGGTCCTGATAAACTGGACCCTTTCTTTCTGAACTTGGCTGCTGATTATACAGCCAAGTCCCTGTCCCACATTTTTAAATTAACCTCTTGATGCCGATTGTCGCGAATTCGCATCAAACCCCCCTGCTCCAAAGTGCAATCAAAATACTATCTACTTGAAAGAAAAAATGCAATTCCAATTTTTTTTTCCACAATTGGCAATTGATTCAGGCGTTAAGGGGTTAAACCTTAATCATGAAAATTCCAAAAGTCTGGAAATTGGCTTTCATAACCCTCTGTTAAAAGGAGGTGAATTATCAGACTTAAATGACTAAAGACCAGTTTCTAAATTTTGGGTCTTGGCAAAATGGCAAAATGTTTTCGCAATAAGGTGCATGTCCATCTCCTCTTGTATTTGGAGTATGGGTTACAATTAATATCACCTCAAAAATAAAGCTCAGAGCAAACCAAACATACATGTTGTCACCCTCTTAAAATATTTGCCAAGTCATTTTGGCATGTTCCAAAATTTGCCCAAATCATCTAATTCTCTCATGTTCCATGTTTGGCTGACCTTGTTGTTTGTATGTCCATAGGCATCTGTTGTTATAACTGTTTTGATTAAAAGTGTTAGTAAATCTTATATATTCAACAAATGGTTTAGTTTTTTGTGTTTCCTGAAAAATCCGGGGGGGGAAAAAAAGATTTATTTTAAGAAGGCGTCGATGTGTAATGTGTGGACCATAAATAAGTGGATGGATGAACTGCTGCTGTGAAGCCCGAAGTGGCCATATTTGGACAAAAGAGGCAGGACAAAGGAAACTTGAGGGAGATGAGCTAATGCTAAACAGTAGCTTACAGACTTCCTAAAATGGTAAACTTCATCAAACACAACGTAACAAAATTTTAAACCAAAACCTGCTGCGTCTCAGTAGGATAGCAAGCTGTCGTACGGACCTCTCAATCAAAACCAGACACAGCAGACGGCAATGCCTTCTGTATTTTCCCAGAGATCTAATTAAATGAAGAAAATTTTAAAGATGAACCCCCAGATCTCTCATTGGAGGGTCCAAATAAAACACATGAGACTGTAAAAAAAAAAAAAAAAAGGCAGTATTTTAAAAGTTAAGTTCTATGCAAGTTTAAGGGAGTCGGGGCTTTTTTGAGCAACATCAAGAGTTATCAACTGTATTATGATTTCATTTTGGAGTGAAGGTCTCTGTGCATCAGCGTCAGGGTGGAGTGTACACAGGGTGGTGCAATATGCAACATCTACACTAGATTTCACTAAATGATGCATACGTTTAATAAAAGTACTAACAGCGCTCTGTGAAAATACTCCTATAGAAGTACAGTTTGAATATTCAAAATCTCATGATTGTAAGTATTATCAGCAAAATATATTTAATGTAGCTAAAATAAAATTGGTATTGTCCAGTAAAATGGTTACAGTCTTAGTTTTACTATCATCTAATATATAATCAGAGTAAATCTATAATCTTATCTATAATCTTCCAATAAACCTATAATCTTATAATGTACTCTCAGGTTTGATGATGTTGGATTCATTTTACTCCTGCATTAATGTATATGTTACATTTTTAGCAGTAGTTGAACTCATTTAATCTACTTTCTAAACTGTTCAATCCATTTCTATGCATCATATTCTATAGGATTATTGTATTTCTGCAGCATTGCTGTCCTCTTTTCACCTTTGTGACAATGTATTTTCCAGCAAATCCGATGGGCTTTTTGAAGACTTTATTTGGCTTATGAAGGAAGAGAAGTTTGAAGCCCACCCATAAACGAATTCTTCATCCTTCAGTTCATTGCAACCATTTAAAATCAGTATGAGATAGGTGGCTTTCACTGGACAGAAAATGGATGAAAAACTGTATTGTGAAGAGGAACTAAAGCTGTCACACAAATGTAGTGGAGTAAAAAGCACAATACTTGCCTCTGAGTAGCAGAGTACACATATAAAGATGCAAAAAATGGAAATAAGTAGAAGTATAAGGCTGAATCCCAATTCACCCCTTGGCCCTACCCCTTACCCCTCTATTTTGGAGGTTCATGTGAAGGGGTAGTGTTGTCCCCATTCTCAATGAGACAGAGGCGAAGGGCTGTGTACCCCTTGAAACGGAGATTTTCCAGGACCACATCACGAACAAAGGGGTAGCAGGAGTTTCACATAATTCTGTTCGGATCATTGGAAAGACGGAAGTAAACACAGACAAAATGTGCAGCAGCGATGAAAGAAACACACAAATGTAAATACTTTCTTCATAAATTAATCCTTTAATCGGCCGTTTAATGCCGTTTCGTAGCTGCTGTCCCCGACTGAACTGATGAAATGTATTACAGTTTTGAAAAAAAAATAAACAAAATGTATAAATGACATGTATATACTAGTGTAGATGTATTAAAATCAAATGGAGTGATGCTGTGGTGATTTGAGGGAAATACGTTGGGCAGCAGATGGTGTAAATACAGCAGACTGGGAGGAAAGGTCACAAGTACTCAGCCGTTCCAATTATACTGTAGATAGACTTGCGTTCTTGGGAAGTATGTTCTCTGAGACTGTTCTTACCGACCGTACTTGCCGAGTTTACAAGACCTTACTCTGCATTCTTGGTATTGAGAAACGGGTAAAGTTTTCACATCTGTTTATAGCGGCATTGATGACAGCTGATGACGTACGCTGTAAAAAGTAAAACATTGAATCAACTTAAAAAATTTTCTTCAGTTGGTCACACATGAAAAAAAATGAGTTGAGTGAACCAAATTAAATTGCATTACATTACATTTAACATCATTTAATTTGGTTTGCTCAACTTATTTTTTATATGCGACCTATTGAAGAAAAATTTTTACTTTTTACAGTGTAACAGGCAGCGAAGTGTTGTCCCATTTCATAGGGGAATGTTTCAACCCCTACCTCTTACAGCTCCATTTCAAGGGGTAGTGCCAAGGACAAGGGCCAGTGGGTAGGGGTAAGGGTTAGGGCTAAGGGGTGAATTGGGACTGGGCCCAAGTATCTCAAAATTAGCAGTGATCCACCCAATTTCAGGTAACACTAATCCCAACATACACTCACCACAAAGCACAGATACACTGCATGCTGCTCTTTCTTTCTTTTTTAAAATTATTAATATCTAAACTTATTTACACTGAAAATTGCAGCAAAATTGCAAATATGAGGAAACCTACTTGCTTGAATTAGGAGAATATTCAAAGGCTTTTCTGTTCTTATTAAATCTAACGTCAGTCACTATCATTATCCACCGTGTTGCCTACATATTATATGAAGCTTTAGTGGTGTTTGAACTTCAGCAGAACTGTGGGAGGGCTAGTTCACTGATGTTCTCGTATCTTTATCATACTCACGGATATTACATCTTAAATCTGTTTACTATCAGTGAAGCCGGCCACAAAATTATACTGTTATCAGGGTGTGTGTTAGTCAAATCCATCATATTAGTCCACAATATTAAACTGCTAGGGCCAAGCTCAGTATTCATTTAACAGTAGCCCCCTCACTACAAGTGATTTTCCTTCATTTGAATTTTTTATGAATGGTAGAGTTTCACATTTTCATTATTGTGCATTAGGTATGTATGATGTATGACTGGCACTGAGAGAAACAGAGGGTGAAGCTCATCTCCTTCCTTTCTATGAAATAATGATCTGAGGGTATCATGCTGAGTGTGGTGTGACGTAACAGACCTTAACCACATTATCAGGCAGGCTGAGTCATAAAGCGCATAGTATTCGGTGGATGACAGCTCACCTTGACTCACAAACGTCTGATTAAACAGTGGATCTGAGCTGCAGGACAGCAGGGAAACGTCACATGTAAATAAGCCTATCAGTTGCAGTCATATTAAGTAAAAAGCATTGCAGCCTACTATTCACTTTGTCAGCAAAAAGATGTGTCGCTACATTTTACTTGTTGCCACGAAGGATGACAGCACACATTTGAGCGGCAGAGTGGAAATGCACATAACACCTCAAAGGCTGTGCTGCTTTGAGAAGTTCTGTGTTTGCATGTTTGATGGCGGTAGGAGTTATGTGGCTGTGTGAGATTGAACAAACAAGTTAATAAAATCCCCCGGCTATCTGTTACCCAGGAGTGTGCTAAAGTTGACAAGCGTGAGCTGATATGTGTGGCACGGGTTGTTATTTGTGTGGCAGACAACCTAGACCCGCAGGCTTTCATCTAAAACATAAAGCCCCCAGAGACACTTGTATTATTTTATGTTTGGATTAATTTGCGAATGTATCCTGGTCAATTACTTTTCAGCTCGGGGCCAGATTCCACAGCTGAACTGAGTTGGACCACGGGCCGCCATGTCACAGAGGGGTCGGATGAGCAGACGGCGTGGGTGCCTGTGATTGAGAGTGCTGTCACAGCACCTGCGGTCACAGCCTCTGACGAACTCCTCTGGGGCATGAATAATGTACACAGTGGGCCTGAGTGATGGGTGGTGTAATAATACCGGGCAGAATAGCGTGACCAGAAACCCTGGCGATGGTCACTGTCTTAACCAGCCTGCCAGCCAACGCACATAGCACCAGGAGAGAGATGTATTTAGCTCACCGTCTGCTACTGAATGGTGTCTCAAGTGGCACTTTTAGAGTGAAACTGTTTAGCTGTCCTTTAGTGTCTGAAATTTTCATGTAGGTTTTAGAGATGTAGCCTTGTAGATGTAGCCACAACAGAGACAGAAGGTTGATGGGCGACACAATATAGCCTTTCAATTTCTTCGCTCTGATGTGCCCATGTCCGACATCATGTGTCATGTAACAAAGTACAAATACTTCATTACCTTTCTTAAGTAGTAACTTTGTTAATCTATACTTTACTGCAGTAATATTTTTTCAGCAAACTTTTTACTTCTACTCTACATTTTCATGCAATTATCTGTACTTTCTACTCCTTACATTTTAAGAATAGACTCATTACTTCTATTTCATTTCATTGTCGTCATTCACATAAAAATAAAAACTATTGAGATAGAATTAATTTGATTGTGGTTGGATGAGAAGTAAACATATACCATTCCGACACCGTATTGGTTTGTCCATTTGATCCATCACACCTGACTGCACTGTTCCAATATTTATAGGCAACACACTATCATATCTTCTGCTCCATGAAACACATGCTAATGCTCAGTAGTGCACATATATGGTTCTTTAATACATTTGCATTAGACTAAAATGTGTTCATTTTCAATTGGTATATATAAAACAGCTGAAACGGGTAGACTAGTGCGTCCCAAAATTTTCAACATTAACATTCTAATATAAATATGAAATATCTGTTCATTCAGCAAGATCATTTCACTTGACAAGATTGCTTGGATTAAGTTTGTTAAATCTAGAAATAAGCATGTCCACAGATGTACGAACACTTAAAATAAGAAATTAACTCTTAAAACAAGATAAATTATTTAACACTTCTAATTCTAAGTTTTTATATCTTGGTAAGAACCAAATGATTTGCAGTGTCCTCATGGCATTTTCCCCCCTTACATTTACATTTACTTTTATATTTTAAGTAGTCTTGAAACCAGTACTTTTACACTTTTACTGGAGTAAAAAGCCTGTGTTGATACTTCAACTTCTACAAAAGTCTTTTTAGACCCTAGTATCTATACTTCTGTCTGAGTAATGAAGGTGAATACTTTTAACACCTCTGTCCAATATCAAGTAAAGAGAATGAACTCAACTGCAACAAAAACAATGAAAAGGATGGCTTTGTCATGAAATGAAAAGTAAAGCTAATTGTGTAAAATTGTTATACATATAGAAAAAATACTGTTGTGCTCACATGTTTTTGTGCTTTGGATCATTGGAACTGTTGCATTTTAAGATGTAACAGTTTAAAAAAAAAAAAAAAAAACTATGAATGATTGTCCAAACTGGTTAATCCTGTTGAGGGTTGCAAGGTTTTTGGAGCCTATCCCAACTAGCAACAGGTCAAGTTGGAGTACACCCTCGACATGTCACCAGTTTATCACAGGTGTATACGGATAAACATCCACTGAACCCCACATTCACACCTAGAGCTGAGAGAGGAAGCTGGAGTCGACAGAAGGACCCAGGACCGTCATGGTCTGAAGCACCACAACACTATCCTTACAAAAAAACAAAAACAAACAACCGCTTTTATTATGAGTTCTATTTGATACATCATGCATACCCCTGCAAAATACCATGATATTATTATAGACCATAATATTTACAGATAGAGTTATCATATCTTCATATTGCAGGAATGTTTCACTGTAGGTTATCAGGAACAGAAAGAGGATTTGTAATGTGGTAAAAGCTGCCTAAGAGCAGACCTCAACATCTGCAAACACCTCTGCACAATATCAGCCTGCACAATATAAGTGGTGTTTGCAGGATTGAATGCAATGTTACAAAAGATGTAGGTGGCAGCAGATCTGTAGTCAAACTTTGCAAAGCGGTGAGTTTCAAATACTTCTGGATCTGTCTCAAAGGAAACAGTTTACGGTATAATGTTTAGTCCAGCTGAGTTAGATTCTGGTTCATTCTCCCTTTTTTGTGTGGTTCATTTAACCCAAACTGTTATGAGGGATACAAAATGACATAAGGACAATAAATGTAAAAAATAAAGAAAAAGCCTTTTTTAATACCAATATATATTTATTTATTTATTCATTCATTCATTCATTTATGTATTTATAGGTTTATTTATTTGTCCTTATGTCATTTTGTGTCCCTCATACATTCAGAGACACTATAGGAAACCCCATCATCTTCTACAACATTGATTCACCAGTAAAAGGAGTTGGATCAGTGACAGTGGATGGACACACTGAGTTTAGGTTCAGTTAATGATATCATTTACTGAATAAACTAAAAATAATAGATAAAATAACCTTTGACTTTTACAAACATCTACATGATCCAAGAATGAAATATAAAAAAAACCAGATGATTTTTCACTGGAAAAAATGAAAAATTCAGAGGATAATAGTATAATAAATGGTGATAAATCACTTAGGAAAGATTAAATACAGAGAAAAATTCATTTTGGAACCGACAGAAAGGTCACACTGGGTCCTTATGGGTTAAGTCAGTGTTTCCCAACCAGTGTGTCGTGGCACATTAGTGCGCCGTGGGAAATGATCCAATTTCACCTGAGTGGTTCTGTAAACCAGCAGTGTGATATACATACATACGACTGCACACACCAATGATCCACTCTAGAACAGTCTCCTGCTTCTCTTTGCAAAATAAAAATCTAAGTGAACTGGCCCTGATACGGTGCATTCTGGTGATAAAGCCCCTCAGTAGTGATGCACAGATTAGCAGGTTACCCATAAACCCCGGGTATTGGGTTGGAGTGGAAGGGCTTTTTCTCCCATACTATTATACAACAGACCTCAATCTGGGGGTCGGTCTGAGGGATCACTGGTGCACCCCTCTGAGCTTTCTTGTTCCAAATGCCCCACCCCCACCCCCACCCCCACCCCCCGCCTGAGAGACTCCGAGCTGTTAAGGAAGAAAATCAGCTTTGTGTTCAACTAAACAGGCCCAGGTTTCACACAAAGTCAATTGAGACCAGATCTACATTATATTTCAATAAATATACTTTTGGTGACATTTTTATTTGGTGGTGTTCCTTGTGATTTTTCTAATGTAAAGTATGTGCCATGGCTCAAAGAAGGTTGGGAATCACTGGGTTAAGCAGATGTATAGATATGTGACAATCATACAGTTGTAGGCCTTTCATTAAGTTGCAAGTTGTAACTTTACATTGTTTTCAAGAGGAGTTGTTCTTATTCCTGTTATTCCGGTCCAAAACTGCAGTGCCTTTTCTATGTTTGGTATTTATTGCATGTAACTGTATCTCTGTATCCTTTTCTTCCCTCTAATCTCTCCAGTATCCCATATCAAATGAATTTAAAAGCCCTCCAAAAGACTCCTGTGGACTCCGAAAGAAAGGTTAAAACCACTCAATCTCTCTCTGAACCACTCCAAGCTCAGATTCTTTATATTTTTTCTTACCTGCCTTTCTCCTTCAAATGAAAATGTTTGCTGTAAAAGATATTTTAAGTAAGCTAAGGGTAAACATGCCCGTGCCTGAGTTGTTGTGAATCAGTTGTGGAGGCAGTGAAATCATTGGAAAATACGGCAGGTGAACCACAGGCGATAGAAAACATTTCCAGAGTCACTAGTGGGCAGGTGGGTTGCTCTGACTGGGTTTGATGAATTTGTTAGAACATTTATTAAATAAGCATAATGTGAGTTCGACTGTGTAGGAGAAAAGTGTTTCATTAATATGAGCAAAAGTTCGCCGAACACCGGTGTGCAGCCTAAAGCAGCCAGTCAGTTGGAAGTGAACGCTTGCTGATTTGAGGGGAGAGGTGCAGAGGTGGGTGTGATATGCAGTCAAATATACTGGCAGTCTTCCTGCGACCAGTGCAAGGTTTGTGGTGAGCTCAGAAATAGCTGCTGTCTGTCTCTGAGCTCCATGTTCTATCAGCGATTGCGTCAATAAAACACACTAAGTATTTCTCCTAGATTAAATCCCTGCACACGGGGCTCTGCATTACATATAAATAACATATCACAGCCTGTATATACTCTTCTTTATGTGGTTCTCCCTCAGTGTAAACACAATGAATGCACTCACTCTGGCTAAACAAAGGTCACAGTCTGGATTTAAGTAAACAAATCAGTGGGAATCCATTGGTTAATTACTGCAGTGATTAGTGATATCAGTTAACGGATGCCAGGAGTAGATTCTTATTTCTTTTTTTTTTTTTTTTGAACATGGACAGAATTCAGATTTACATGTAATGATGACAGCTGGTATCAAGTCGAGGTACAAAATAATTCAGCAGTATAACAGAAATAAGGAATGCACAGACATAATTCCATGGAAAATACCACCTGTTCTCTCCAAGCCAACCCACACAACCTCTTTTTTAATGTTTGTAAGCATTCAGGGCCCAGATAAGACATAAATGACCTCCAGATATTATCAAATTTGAAAGGTTCCTCTTTTAAATAAAAGCTGAGCGCTTCACATGGCATAAATTCCAATATACCATTTCCACTGTGATGTAGTAGGGGGGGGGGGTCTTCTGACACCCATTTTAACAGAATACATCTTCTAGCACAGAAAAGCAACATTTTTGTAAGTATCAAATGATCAGAAGAAATATCTGGGGGGTGGTCTATACCTAGGACACAAAATAAAGGAGAGATGTTTATTGTTTTACCTACAATAGCATTAATTTCTTTGAGTACTTCTTCCCAAAATTTGTGAATGTGTAGACAATCCAATAAGCAGTGAATGTATGAACCTTCTTCAATCTTGCACTTATTACCTCCGCCAAGGAGGTTATGTTTTACTGTGCGTTTGCTTGTTTGTTATCATCCGACTTTGTTTGTTAGCAATATAACTCAAAAAGTTATGGACGGATTTTGATATGGGTATGTCCACTCTGGGTCAAGGAAGAGATGATTAAATTGTGGAGGTGTTTTGAATCACCGCCTGGATCCAGGAACTTTTTAAAGGATTCTTTATCATTGTGAGATATGGCATGGTGGCACAGAGTTGCATGAGGTCATTCACCGCCATCTAGTGGAGGAAAGTACTAACACTACCTTAAAAAAA
>JAQQZY010000002.1:19635264-19647439 GCA_030068375.1 Ostorhinchus rueppellii
CTGTAATCAGATTACAGGTATTGTCTATAAATTATACATTTGATTCAACGACAGGGCATATGGAACATTAAAAAAGTCCGACTGTTGGATGGGAGTCACAATAAGCTTGGCGGAGGTCTGCGCTCTCCGAATGCTTTTCTAATGGTTTTTGGGTTGATTAATTTGTTTGATTGTTAACACTTTAGCAGCAAAACTGTCAGTTGAATTCATACCAAATTTGGTTTATAGATTGCCAGTGACCCGGAATAGATATCATTACATTTTGGAAACAGTAGATCAAAGTTCAAATGTTTAATGAATTTTTTTAAAGGTTTTTTCTTCTTCTGTTCACTTATAATGGGCAAAATTTCAAATGTCTATAAAAACATCAATTATGTTTCAATTTACTTCAAAGTTGGCATATATATATATATATATAAGAGAGAGAGAGAGAGAGACCCGATACGCTGACATCAGTACGTGCATAGACATGACAGCTGACATACTTTAATGTGATTTTAATTGGTTTAAGTGGTTTTCGTCAGTTTAAATGTTTTATAAACTATCTACTCATCTTTTCCCATCATTTCTGCTTTTATTTATTATTACAAAACTGTGTGGAATATAGAAATATAGGTTATTGTAGCCCATTCAAGCAGGCAGGTAACCCTGGCATTACATTCCTATACTTTAACCATATTTTTACTGATCTATACGTTCTGTGTTTACTTCTATTCTAACTCTGAAAAAAGAAATCATGTTTACACTGAGGAGAAGGAGGCTAGTGCAACTTTCCCTGCTATTTACTGTTTTGTCTTCTCTCCTCAGAATCTCTTTAAGAAAAGTTTAATGTCACATAGCTGTCTGCCACAGGCCTCTCTCAAAACAGTTACATACTGTGATGAACCAGCTCTCTCTTCAGCCTCTGCTTCACTCATAGCTGTTCCTCAAAAGCTGAAAGCGCCACGTTGGGCAATGTTCACATCTGAAGCAGAGCCACAGCCACAGCCTTGACTTAAAAAGGAGAGCCATAAGGGCTTGGGGCTTACTATTAGTGTGGTCCATAAATGCCTTCTGTGTCCTGTTTTCAGCTTTAGAATTTCTCACAGAGGTGTTGTTTGATGTTATTTAATCAAAATGATATATTGCTCTCTGCTTGAATACAAATGTTAATTACATGCGTGTGGTAATATCTTAATTCAGGATCACGACAGAGTGATGGTATTGTTTACGCAGCAAGGTGCCTGAGGGAGGCCTTTCAGGATGGTTTATGAGTCTGGTTAAACACTTGATTAAAGACTTGGTTTCCATGGGGGCTCCATCCTCATTGGAGCTCAAAATAAAACCCAAACTGAACTCTAAGATGTATTTCGATAATCCGTGTGAGCGGTACGTGGCACTTCAAATATTTATAAGGCAGAGATTAACTTGGGAAGGAAAGAAGAAGTGCAGTTATAACAGAAAAAAAGTGTCATTTGTTCATAGGTCATCTCCTTTAGCTGTAACTGAAGAAGAAGATGGCAAAATTATATCGGTGCAGTCGGCAGGAGCTTAGCTTTTAAATGAAAGATCCTAACAGGGGGCAGCTCCTGTGGTTTTTCATAATCAAAATCATCTTCTTGCTCCTCCCTCAGCAACACATTGAATCCCTCTTTATAAATCTGAGCGTCAATGGCTCCAAAATCAGACTTTTGACAGTAAACTTGAATGTTCAAATGGGAAGCCTTGATCAAACTCCAGAGTGATACCTTTTAGAACATCTGTTTGCAGTGTTGTATATTACATTAAAACCTCAAATGGATGAATAAGAAACTAACTGGTTGGATGCCCTCTCCTGCAGGAGTTCTCTGTCTAGTTTTGGCTGAGAATTGGATCATAATTATTTCATGAGACTGTGTCAGTTCCAAACCTGGTACTCTGTGTGTGTGTTCTGACTTTACGATGAGTTGGCACTAAGAGGGCAAAGTGTGCTACTCAGGGAAGAGCAGCAAATATATACAGACATTTTGACAAGAGGCTGGTTCATTGCTGTCAGGCTGCAGATCAAGAGTGTCACTGTCACCTGGGCACCATGGACTGGAGGAGGCATAGATTAAAACTGGCACCCCAGTGCTGCTCGGTCCATCTGGACAGTCCCAGGACACCAGTCAATCATCAGAGACAGTGAGCTTACGACTCTAAAATACCAGCACCAGATCCTTTATCCGTTTGATAGGTTGTACATCATATGTAGCTACTTTGCACATTCATGGTAAAATAACAAAATGCATGAAAAACATTGATTGTAGTGGCACAAATATATCTCAAGGTTGGTTTAAAAACTGCATAAAGGCTTTTGAATTAATCAAATATGTAAAAGGACATAAGGACACAGTGTTCAAGAATCTACCTGAAACTTCTCTGCACACAAAATATATCTGCCTCAATATAATTATAAGTATGGTAGGAAGAAGAATGTTATTCATAAAGGATGTTTTCCATTCACAGATTGAAAAAAGTATTTTAAAAAATTACTTGTCGGACTTGTACAACTGTGTCATCAGGTTGTTGTGTGTGTTATGAGAAAAAGTTGTGAATGAAGTTCTGAATGAAGACTCAATCACCAGCAAGACCCAGAGGTCTGTTGAAAATGGTGTTTTATACTTAGTGTGTAATGCATCCTTCCACTCCTACACACATCTGCATCCACACTGTGCTTTTTTGTTCTCTCTCTGAACATGTTTACATTTTCACCTTAAGGACTTATTTTCATGTAAAAACTATAATTATTAGGTTCATAAGTCTGCGTAGGTTTGCGTTATGCTCTTTTATTTATCCCTACTTCGCTACATTATTATAGTCTTGCTCTAGCACAGTGTTTGACAAGATGGTTGTCAAAGTTGATCTATTAATTGTTATCACCATGATGAAAAGAAAAATAATGGTACGAGGAACAGGAAAATGTCTTTCTGCATGAAACCACATGGTCTCTGTCACAGGGTTTTTGCTAATTAGCCTTCTGAAAGTACACACAGCTGTTTACACCTCTTACAGTACATGTCTTCAGTGACACCTGCAACCAGTGTGTTTGACAGTTTTATGAACTCTCAGGTGTAGACTTTGGATTCAAATCAAACATTTACTGTATAAATGGAGAGTGTCCTTCTCGGTCAGTCTTTGCATCCAGTTAGCTTAGAAGAAGTGTGTTCTGTTTTACTATTAAATCCATATTTCCAAAAAGCTGTTATGTGTCTGATCAGTTCTAAATTCACTTCTACCATGGTAAGGTCAGATGACAAAGAGGAAATTAGAAACTGGATTACGAGGCTGAAACCATGTGCACCCCTGTACAGTTTTTATTAACCAGCTATTTTTAAATTGAGACTATGAGCCTACTATTCAGCCGGATGACAAGTCTACTGATAAACTTTGGTAACTGTAGCTGAGTTATATTCAAACTTTCATCTCTGTTTATGATTTTAAAAGTATCATGGAAAATGCTATGTAGGAGGAATGCCACTGTTTTTGTTGAGAGGCCATTATGGTAGAATAATTGTTCTTCTGTTTTATTGTTCATTGTGTATCATGTATGTGTTTTATATAGTTTTGAGTTTGTATGGCTTCTACCTTGGCCAGGTCTCCCTTGTGAAAGAGATTTCTAATCTCAATGGGACTTCCTGGTTAAATAAAGGTAAGGAAATAAATAAATACTCGTACTTTTTTTTTAAAAAAAATGCATTTTTTGGCAGACGCTTTTATCCACAGCGACTTACAGTTATTACAGGGTATTGGTTAAAACCTGGAGCAGTGTAGGGTTAGGTGCCTTGCTCATTGGCAATCAGCCATTGCCTACTGGTTAGGGTGGGATTTGAACCTGCAACTCTCCGATCTTAAGTCCAACGCTCTAACCACTAGGCCACAGTTTTCCTATCGTACTTGTCTTCATCCACTTATCTGGGTCTGGGCCACAGCGAAGCCTAACAGCCCGCTCCACATCCACTTCCACCAGCTCTTCTGGGGGAATCCTGAGATGTTCCCAGGTCAGCCAAGAGATATAATCCCTCCAGTGTGTCCTGGGTCAGCCCCTAGGTCTCCTTCCGGACAGACATGCCCAAAAACTTACCAAGGGAGGCATCCCGGAGGCATCCTCGCCAGATGCCCGAACCACCTCAACTGGCTCCTCTCAACTTGAAGGAGCAGCGGCTCTACTCCAAGTCCCTCCCAGATGTCCAAACTCCTCACCCTAGCTCTACGGCTGAGCACGGCCAAGGAAACTCATTTCGGCCGCTTGTACCCGCGACCTCATTCTTTCGGTCATTACTCAAAGCTCATGACTATAAGTGAGGCTCGGAACATAGATTGACTGGTAAACTGAGAGCTTCACCTTTCAGCTTAGCTCCCTCTTCACCACAATGGACCGGTTTAGCGTCCGCAATTGGAAAAAAATAAATAATTAAATGAAAATCAGATGGAGTTTACACATTATAACACCCATGTCTCATGGTGTGTTCAGGTACAGGGTCATTGCACCCACCTATGCATTTGCTGAACTGCCGAGTCCTTTCAGGGTTGCGGGGTGAAGGCCGGGTACACCTTGTCACCCTGTGCCCACAAGGTGTGCTTTGGGTTGACCAAGTAACCTATTAAGATGCAGGTCTTTGGATGGTAGGAGGAAACTGGAGCACCTAGACCATGTAAAACATACACCCATACAGAAAGACCCACATTGGTCAAAACTGAACCCAGGACCTGTGACAGTGCGAACCACCGCACCACCCCAGTGTCATTACACTAGAAACATATCGTGCCCAAGTCCAACTGAATCAAACCTACTGAGCCCAGACACAGTACAAGGAACCTAAACTAGTGCTTACACTCGTCCAACAACCTGGTCTTCAGGGGTCTCTCATGCTGAATTGCCTTGTGCGACTACCCCCTCAAACAAATGTGGCCAGTCCAATCTAATGAAACACAAAATTCAGTTGGTTTCCCTCGCTTCACACCATAGCCTTCACTGGCTCCTGGAACTAAATATAAAAATTGTAGATTTTTTCATGCTTCATGTTGTTTTTTCTTAACAAGAAGTCATTATCACTTTCTGGAACAAACCGTTCCAAACTCAGGAAACATTAGTCAGTCAGAGTTGACCCTTAGTGTGACGGTATATTCAGTAGCCTTAAATGTCAGGACAGTTCTTTCCATCCAACTCTCTGCCTACTGTCCTCCAATCAAAGGACAGATTGTTTGAGTGTATTTTCAAGGCCAAGTCAGCCCTTTCTTTCCTGGCACATTCACAGTCCTGTCCCACGTGTAATAAACGATATACTGCGATGTGGATTTAATACAGGATCTACGCTCCTTTGAGAAGAATCACCAAAATAATTAAAGGGAACCAAAATGAATAGACCTTGAATTGAGGGTATCATGAAGGTGAAAAGAAGAGAGGGTATGTTAATGCAGGTCTCAGAAGATGAGTGCTACCTGAATATTTTAAATTCTCCTCTATCATTAGCTCTTCATTAGTGCATTGAATTCCCCCCTAGATTCGTTTAATGGAAACAAATTATCCTCTCCTTTCCCTTCCCCTACCAGCAACTAATCAACTCCATACAGTGCCTAGGCATTGATTTTACTCACGTCTGACTTGCTATTTAGGTTAGGTTTGAAGAATAGAAACATTCATTTCCTCATTTTCAAGTTAAGCTCTTGGCTCTTCAACTGGTGCTCATTCAGTGTCCCATTTTCATCTCAGTGTTTTCCATTTGCTCCGTCCTGTTTTGGTGCATGTAAATGATTCTAGAAACATATTTTTTTTCATAAATTTATTTGTGTTCAGTGGAATAAAAACAGAAATGACCCTGTTTACACAAACAGCTGCTTTCACACTGAATTTGTGCCTGTCCCAATTACATAGTTAGTCAGGCACGGAGTTTTATGTCCCAGTGTTTTGTGACGGAGGCAAAGCATCAATGTTGCATTTTCTATTTCTGTTGTAATGTTTGTTAAATCTGAATGTCTCCTGTGTGTTTTGCGTCTCTCCCTCTGTTTGGCACTGTAAGTGTACTGCTGCTTAGTGCTGCTCTTTCTCAGTCAAACTTTGATTTATGCCACGGCTGCAGCTCACACTGTAGGCTGCAAATATTCTGCAGAATTCATTGTCACCTTTTTAATGGACAGAAAGCTGTCAACCAGATTCCTGTCTCTTGGAATTGCAATTGCTCCCACAGCAAATAGGAAGTGACAAGGTTGACAGGCCAGAGAGTGTGGGCAGTTGAGCAGAGAGCCAAATGTCATACCATCCCCTGTCAAAAACCTTTTCTTGCTGTTATAATGACATTCGTGTTTCAAATGAGCCTCGGTAGAGTGTTGAATCCATTAAAGCTATTTCCCTGTTGATTTGAGCTTTCTGCTGCCTTTATCACTGTGGATGTTCATCATTAGGACACACTGTACCCACACTCCATGCACTGATGCTGAGAATATCTAATAATTACACCTTATTTTCCTTTAGTTTTGAATTCATCTCTGGGGGTTAGAGGCAGTTTTTCTTGTAATTTCACAGTTCTGTTTTAAAAAGTGAGAATTCTGTGTTATAACTGGCCACACACTTATTTTTCTTTGTTTTACATTGAAACGTAACATTTACATCAACATCCTTGAAAATGTAAATGTACAGAACGGTTGCGGTGGTTTCTGCAGTAACACGCGTCTCAGTTAAAAACTATTTTCAGTGTCTTTATTAAGGTTTTGTCAGTTTTCTTTGTTCCAGAAAAAGAACCTCTACAGTGCACCAATTATATTGTGTTTACTACACAAACCCTATACGTTCAAATATATGCTTTTGTATTTTTTTTTTTTAGCCCATCCCTCTTTTGAAAAAGCACAGTGGGGAAAATACACACAATTAGGTAGTAGGAGTATCACGGTAGTATAAAGTTCAGGGTGTGATTTCACTGTCTTCAAGTGCCACATAAACTAGGCCTATGTTTTTAGCATTGATTGACAAAAGTACTGCCTGCTTGGTTCCCAGATTCCAAGATTCACAACAAGACAAGGTGATACTTGCAGCTACTTGCAAAGCACAGGTCTGTGACACTCTGAAAGCCTGACAGTATATTGTTTCCATAGAAACAGCTTTCTGTATGTCACTTCTAACAGCAGACTTTTCAGGAGTTTTTCAGCCTGATATAAGTTGCAGTGTCTTAAAATATAAATAAGAGCTGTGATAGTGAATTATTTACTACAGTTGTATTTCTAGTATTGATGAAACTGCAAAAACATAACAGGATATTCCAGGAGCACTTTGTCGTTTTGAGGAGAGGGAGTCACCTCAAATAAGTAGAAATCATAAACTATTAAGACAGAGTTTCATCAGGGGGACAGCTGATATTAACTGTGGACTGTTTGGTGACAGGTGAGCCACTGTCCATAAATAATAGAAAAAACAACAACGGGAAAGTAGAAAATTCTCCCTTTCGAAGGAAAACTTGTAAATGCATTTTGGTCTTAAACATGTGGATGTTATAGTTTTAATAATACTGCACCTCCTTGTAAAACAGATTTATCTCATTGTAAAGTTTGGTCTGAACTAGATCATAAAATTATCAATACTTTTGAGTATTTTCATATTATATCTTGTGATGTATTGAGTTTTTTGAGCAGTAGTTCGGTCTTATTCTACCGTATGTGTATGGTGCTGGCATTTTTTGCACTGAAAAATTGCATGCTTCGTTCACTGTATTGATGCTACATTATATATCACCAGATTGTCACCAGTGTACAGTGCTACGTTTCTAGCAGTGTTCCACTACACACACACACACACACACACACACACACACACACACACACACACACACACACATATAATGGTCATAATGATGTCTCATGCTCCCTGAACCACTCTTTCATAATATGAGGCTGATGAGTCCTGGCATTGTCATCTTCAAATATGCCTGTGTCATCAGGGAAATAAAAACTCATTGATGGAAAAAGAAAAACTATCATTCGGTTTGTTCTTGTAGTCAGCTGACCTCATTTTTTTTTTTAGCATATAATGGTGATACTGGAGCTAATCCCAGCTACCACTGGGCAAAAGCCTGGTACATTCTGGACATGTTAGCAGTTCATCGCACGGCAAACATCCATTCACTGTCACATCAGCACCTAGAGTGACTATGTTTAAAATGCATCGTTTTAGAGGGTGTGAGGAAGCTGGAGTTCCTGGATGAACTTTGTTTTGGAAGAAAAAAAACACAGTAATTTTCACCATTTGTGGCTCTAAATGTTATTTAGCAAATGTAATGTGAAATCTGTAATGAAAATTGAAAGAAAACACTTGTTTGTAAAATGGCATTTTGAGTTGAGGCCTGGCTATTAAACCAAACAAACGCTCTCATGTGTGAAATGAGCAGCACAAATGCATTTCTTGGGTCCTAAGTCAGTGAAATGATGTGCTGTCAGGTTACACAAGGTCAGCATTAGCTGCTCTATAAAAGGAAAGAAACAAACAAAAAAAGAAAAGAAAATTATTATCATATGTTATTGTGTGTGCTTTGTGCTTTTGTGGGATTTAATTTATTATTTTAACACTTTAACTCATGAGTTATGATGCATAAATGCGGCACAAGGCTGTTTAAAAAGAACTGGATTCTAATGTGCCTTATTTTTATGTCATTAACCCAAATTACTTGAGACTTTTGCCTGGACGGAAGAATGAATTAAAGGATAAATAGCTTCAAGCAGCTGTGGTGTAGTCATAGTACACTTCTGCTCTGTTTCAAGGACAGTATAGAGGCATAATCCTGTTATTTAACCCCATCACATTCTCTATGCCATATAGATTGTATTAATCCACATTAAATATGATTTTAACGATATATATACACGGCTGGAGAGACAGACATACCTCAATATTTTTAGTTACATTTAATCACTTCCATTTAATTGGTTCCAGTTTTATCTGTAATATGCCATTTCATTATCTGAAACTTTAACCAGTAAGATTCAGGGTAATGAAAAAAGAAGACCTAGTTAAAAGCTGGAATGAATTCTGTTTTCATTAGATATGCAATTAGTGTATGAACATGTTGGAGGGATATTGATGTCAGCATGCAATGAACCAGGAAACTCTATGAATTAACATTTTAGCAGGATTCAATCTCACAGAAAGACAAACTCAACCTTTTTTTTTTGTGTTAGACTTCAAATGGCTACGCAGAGAACAGAATATTTCCTCCCGTCCTCTGTGCAGCCGAAGAAACTCATCTTAATTAGGAGGGATTTCATTCGGGGTTTGCTAAATTACCTCTTTTCTGAACCAGGCGTTCCCTCTCCACACATCACTGCATGTTAGAAACAAAATGACAGGGTTGACTTTTAATCAGCGTTGCTTACACAGTAATTGTAAGACGGTAGGTGCATTTCTTTGTGTTAATTTCCTTAATTAAATATAAACAAAGTACACGCTCTTGTCGCAGAATGGGTATTTCTAACCCAAGGGAGATTCTTAAATTATTGACTTGGATTTGATGTTTTTGGCCTGTAAACAATGCATGTGAGGCTGCAAAATGAAGTCCTGTGAGATGAGTTGTTTTATTTCTGTGCTAATTCCAAAAATGCCTTTTGATATAATTATAAAGCTTCTGAATAAATAATCTATTTAATATACGGACTGATATATTTTAAATCCTCTTAAGTGGCGCCCGACTTGCCTGTCTTGTTCTGCACAAGTTGTTTTGTCACAAGCTATATATACTCTACATCACTGCAGACTAAAAGGATTATTTACATCCTAAACACAAAATTGCATTCCTAAAAGCATTTTCTAGAGATCTTGCACCATGGAAATTGCAGTGTCAGGGCATGTAAGGCACTTAATCTTTAAATTATACTGGTATAGATATTATCGGCTGTATCATATTTAAATCCCACAGCAGAATTGGACTCTTTATTGTATCTGGCTGTTTCGTATCACGGCTGTTTCTCTGCTTTTTCAGCACATGCATCTTCAGTCTCGTTTGTCGAAGGTGTGCTTGAAGTCATTCACCCGAGAATTTTTTTTTTTTTTCCCAATCTGTTAATTACTGTTTTTGCTTTTGCTAAAGCAATGAGCTTCTGCATCCCTAAAAATCAGCAGACTTCTTTTTGATTTGATTCCTTTGCTGCTAATTTCAAGCCCTGTGGTCCTCTGTTTTTAATTTGTAGCTTTGATTCATATCTACATGTCGCTTTCAGGAACCATTTTACAGCAGAAGAGACTAGTTTTTTGTTTGATGTAGGATGAAATATCTTAACTGTCATTGGCTGGCCCTAAAATAGATTCAAGACAGGAACGAGCTCCTTAAATCTTAACTCCATTAAGCTCTGTTCATTAGTCATAAACATAATTGAACAGATGACACATGAATCTCAAGGTAGATCTGTGTGTGTATTGTGCGAAGATACAAACACATGCCAGATACACATTACATTGAAACAAGCCGTGTGTGTGTTTCTGTTGTTTTCCAGCCTCCTATAAGCTTGCGCAGCTGTAAATGATATGTCCTTGGTGAGAGACAGCAGGAGAAGCCAGCATGACTCTATAAAACGTAAAGGGAGCGCGCTCACAATAAGCTCATTAAGATGCTGGCGGCACCAGCGGCATTAACAAAACAGCTGAGTAAACTGGACATTTTCCCGTGATCTGATCCTTTTTGGGGAGGATGTTTGATGCTTAGGAGACTCCGAGCTCATTGTCAACAGAACTTCTTTGTATTAATAAGTATTTACTCCTGAGCTTTGAATAACTTGTTTTCCAGAAACAAGCAAAAGAAGTTGCAGCATACAAAGAGTCTGTAAAAACAACTTGGTTACTATGAAGTTGTTATATGGGTACAATTATTTTATTTTTTGCATGTTTTTGCACGTAAAAGTCCCAATTATTTTTTAGGTGATGCTTCTTTTGTGAACTAACATGAAAAATCTTCAAAGTTTACCAAACTAATAGATGATATAATTTGGTTCTTTTAAAAAAAATTATTCGTCTGTCATTGCTTTTAAGAAAAAAAAAGGGTATTGTTCGTTTGTGTGTATGTGTGATGAGAATAATTACAAATGGATGCACTGATCTTTATCGTACATTCACTCATACATTCCGATGTTGTTGTTTTTTTTATTAGCTATTCACATAAAACAGATAATAATGTGAACTAGTATTAGGAAGTATTTAAAGATATTAAGACTAAAGATGAAAGATCTAAATTTGGCCAGTTTTACGTATGTAGATAAAAACATTACAGTTAATAGTTTTGTGGTACAGCAGAGTGGATTAGGTACATGCTTGGAGAGTTTGGTTATTTCCACCCTGGTTGGTTGATGATCCGTCTACATGACAGACTGAGGAGCTGGTGTAAATGGACTTTGACTGTTGCAACACATCAAACTGTCACTTGTCACAAAAGAAAAAAACCAAAACATTTTGTTGCTGTTAGATCTCATCAGGTGGCATCATATTTTACCAGTCCATGGAAAAGACAATAAAGATCACAGACTTTTTCAGTTTTCAGCAAACAGTTGTTCAGAGAACTGAGGACTCCATTCAAACAGAGCTGACTCTGGTCTCTGTTCAAAGACTCCAAGGCTGTGATGTGATTACAACTGAAGATTGAGACCTTGCATTATCAGTCAGAAAATCACTGTGTATTAAAATGGTTCCTGTCAGCGTCTTATTATGAAAGATTGGAACATGTTTAACTTCGCTGTTTTTCTGTATGAGGCTCAGTGTAGGAGTGTGACCAGATCCCACTAGTGTCTCATATTGGTCATATTTTAGAAAATAATATGAAATGACAGACCAAAAAAAAACGAAAAACGATCAGATCAGAACATTAAATCAGACTAGAGCACGAAGGCTGGTAAGAAGAGCAAAGGGTACCGTTACCTGCAGTCTGAACATAGCCTTGGTAAGTGAGTATCTATAATGTTCTATAGGAACAGAAGCTGAGATGTCTTTGTATTATACTACACTGGTCTACAAGTAAAATGCTTCCAGAATAAAAGTAACAATAACAACTTTACCAAATTTGGGTCATTAATAAAGAAAAAATTCAGTCCAAAGTCTGAGTTGGTTGTAGTTTCTCAGATTCAGTCTGAGGCCAAAGTGTGAAATTCTGACAATTAATGAGAGAATGGGTTTGATTTAAAAGGAAAGTTAGTCTCAGAGTCACCAGATCTACCT
>JAQQZY010000002.1:19650219-19662325 GCA_030068375.1 Ostorhinchus rueppellii
TCATTTATTTTCTGATTCATCTTATTAAACTATGTAAGATTTAGCACATTTAATGTCTGAAGCAGAGATTTTCTAAGACATTGTAGAGCGGTGTTATTAACACCAATCAGTCTAACAGCATAAGTCTTAAGTCCTGTTATTTTACTCTGGAAAAAAGTATGTTCTTATGAAAACTATACTGAAAAACTATCTTCTTGCAGTATGACTCACATAATTACACTAAAGCAAACAAACAGTTAATTTTAGAAACTAAATTACCTTCATTTAATTAGGACACAGGTGAAGATATTAAATATTATTCATTTAATGAGGCTAATCTTAATAATTAAACAAAGACAAATTGAGACTTCCAATGCATGCAACAGTACAGACACTCTTTCACACATATACACACAAAATGTCACATAATCATTTTCCAGGGGCTCAGATGATGCTTCACTGCTGCTATAGAAGTGCTCCACTCTGCATAGAGCAGAATGAAAAGCCTAACCATTACTCACCTGATGTTACAATGAACACAATGAGCGTCCAATAAAGTGTTCAAATAACACTTCCCCTCTTCCACCTCCAGCAGTAATAGTGTCATGTCAGCTGAGCTATTATTTCACTACCAATCTCTTGCTTCAAAGCCATCTTTTTGAGACAAAAAGCAACAGCACTATGTAAATATAAATAAGTGTGTGGATGGCATGTATGCTCTAGGGGGGAAAATTACTTTGTCATTGAAGAGATAATAAAGTACGAAGGGTAATGAAATATGTGGTTGGAGGGCATAACATTGCGAGCCTGACAACGTGTAGTCATAATGGGAGTGCAGGAGGAAGATGGAAGGAGGAGGGGAAGTGGAAGTCTTCCTTGCTGCTGCTGCTGCTGCTCTGTTCGGTGTTTCCAATCACTCTGCCACATGTCTGCAGACAAAAGGCCTGGAAAGGGTGCAGCAATGTTGTGGTGTGTGTGTGTGTGTGTGTGTGTGTGTGGGAGTAGTAACAGTTTGACAGCTGCCTTAGCCCAGCAGGGGTGTGGAGAATATAGCTGATGTAGTAGAAAATATGCAGGGGGGTTTCTTGCATGTGCACCTTCCACAGTGTGTCAACTTGTGTGGCTGTATTTGCACTGGCTTAACATTAAAGGGGGTGAAGATTTTCTCAGTTTGATCACTATCCAAAATATTGTGTTATATCTATAGAATTTTATATTGGCAATATTCTATACTTGTATGGTCTGTTGTTTCTTTTTAAGTAGCTTGAACTCTTTGAATCGCAGAATCTTAACAGGCTGTTTTGTTAGCCAGTAGTATCGATTTCTGATTTAACCCTTTGATGCATAGTGGTCACTCCAGTGGACATCTATTCTACAGCTGTTTTCTTCTATATTCATGGGTTTTGTTGTTTTAGTTCCATATCAGCTGACACAGTGGAAACTCATGCGTGATCTCATACACTGTCATTCATAGTAACATCTGAGTGTAAATCAAGATTTGCTGCATTAAAATATTCAAGTATATCACTTTCTGATATTGTTTCAAAAATTAAACACATGGTGTAGAAATGAGTGGACATTTTTGTAACTCCATAAAAAATAGTTTCATTCAAAAAATGTCAATCATGTTATTTTTTTCATACCAAAAGAGGAATAAAAACACTAAGGATAAAAAAAAAAAACTAGAGTAGGGTTTTCGTAATTCATGCATCAAAGGGTTAAAGATGCAGAGAGAAAAGACAGAATTAAAAAAGACACGCCTTCTGTTTTCAGTTTAAAGATAGATCACCTGATGATGTTTCATGACGTTTCCTGCCAAGCTTGTCAAAACACAGAGAGGAGGAGTAGAATCACCTTTAGGTCGCTTCTGATGGAATCTGTAATTATAGATGTCCCAGTCTCTGAACAGCTTATTCCTTGTGAGGATCATGGGGGTAACAATGGGCGAAGGCGGGGTACACCCTGGACATATCGTCCATTCACTGCAGAGCTGAAATATATAGACAAAAGGTCAGTCATGGGTGATTTAGTCTGACTTGTTACCTTATTTGTTCATGGCTTTGGATGGTGGGAGGAAGCCCAAGAGACAGGGAGAGCATGCAAACACCACATGCACACCAGCACCCAGAGCAAAATTGCAAAATTTAATTGCTGTGAGGCGATAGTACTAACCACTGCACCACTGTGTCTCACATTTCAGTTGCCAATCATGTATTAAACACCGACGATTAGCCAAAATCTGCATCACACTGTAGATTTTCTACATCCTGAAATCACAAAGAAATTAGATGCAGGAGTTTGTTCTCCCCTTGACCACTTGAATTACAGTTTGCTTACAGGCAACTATGGATTTTTTGCTCAGTGATGCTAAAAACTATCAAGCAATACAGCTTCAATAAATAGGATTCACAGAATTACGATTCTGCAGTTATGAATGGTTTCTACAGTGTATTTCCTTGCATTATCTGTTGAAATTACCTTTAAATGGGTGATATGTACTATTGATATTCCAAAGTATCAATAGCACGAGGGAGTTGTGAGCTAGAATGCACTCACACATCCCAAAACCTTCAACAATTCTACAGACAGACTTACTGAATAAAGTGGGAATCTTATTTACACATTACTCTATTATGATCATCATTTCCCTTTCTAACAAAAGACACAGCCAGTTATTTTGACAGCAAGTCAGAAAAATACTGGGCTATATAACCTGCATGTAGGTCAGTGTTTGCAGATTATCGCTCTGTTAGCTTAGTTCTGTTTTAGACAGAAAACAGCCACAGTAGAACCGCAAATGACTGCAGTTTTCTGTTTGATTAGTGTTAAAAGCTGCATTAAAGATCTGTTTGGAATCATTCAAACAAGGTCAGAATGGTAGACCAACAAACAGACAAACATAACAACACAACCTAACAGCTTTATACCACCGTAAGTTTCATAACCATACTCAAAGGTATGTAAGAAATGCTGTGATTTCAGCATCAAACTATCGTATTGATTTTTATTCAGAAGTGTATCTAGCTCTGTACCACTACCTACCACTCTCACAAATACAAATACAAAGATAACATGACTGGAGTTTGTGTAATACGCTAATTTTCTTCTTTCATGTGATATACATATGCTGGAGAATAACGGTTTATTTATGGCCAAAACATAGACAAATATAGATGGAAGCTGAGGTGCAGTTGAGTTAAAATGATAAGATGAATGTTACCTATTTATTAGCAAGCTACTGATGATAGCTAAGGAATCGCAAAGCTTTCTGATTCATACACATTTATCCATCTGCTGTAACGATGCTTCAGCTTAAGTTACAGAAATACAGAAGTCAACCTGATGTTTGGAAAGTTGAATTAACGGTGATAAAATTCGTGCTGCACCCATTAGCACACAGAGTGTCAGGATTCCTTGGGTAGCTAGCTTTCCCATTCTTCCTGATGCCTCAGCTTATTGCCTGTATCCACTTTTGTGTCCTCAAAGGCTCAGTTTTCTAGCTCGACAGCTTATGAAAAGTTTTTTGTTTTTTTGTTTCTTCACCGTGCTGGTAGTGCATCCCAGCATACAGTAGCTTTTAGGCATTTTTCAGTTTTTACCAGCAGATGGAAATGACAAGGAGGTACCTTCAATAACCCAATAAAAAGTCAATAGAGAGCAATGGATTGACTGCAACCCTGCTGTGAAATAGACATTATTGTTAGTGTTTTTGTGAGTAGTGTATGTGTGTGTTTGTGTGTGTCATTGGAGCTCCTCCAGTCTTCCAATAATGTGTGACGGTTGCAGCTGTGAGGGGAACTTCAGCTCCCTCATCCTGTATCAGCAGCAGTGAGGGATTCAGAGCTGCAGGGTGGGCGTGCGTGTGTTTTCCTCTTCCCGTCAAACCGGTGGCTGCTGTGGGGCTGTGGGACGGCAGGAAAGAGCAGCAGGGAGGCAGTGGTCCAACCTCCACTAACCTCCATCAGGCTCCAAGCCAAGAGTTTGCCAATAAAGCAAGCCAGGACACGCAGCGCCATGTATCCACGTACACACTCAAGTACACTTACACCTCCTCTTTTTGTCACACTGCTTACCAGCCGGCCTCCTGGACACTGATACCCTGAGTCATTGTTGGCTCCAAATGTATTTGTTGAAGTTTAAATCAGTGTTCGGCACATTCAGTGGAGCCCGGCTGCTTGGGTTTGGGCGTCAATATCAGCCCTTGCCAGTTCTTTTGGACAGTGTATAATGGTTTTATCACTTCTGTTAAGTGTTGTAATTGTGGGTGTAAAGGCATTACAAATCGCTGTTGGCTTTAGCCTGCTGACAGAAGGATGTGTTCGCAATTACAGTACTGAATTAGTTCCCTTTCAGTACAATCAGTCCATCTGTCACAGCTGATGTGTATTTTAATATGAATGCAAAAGTTCTGAGAATTCCCGAGAAAAACCTTATGCCCTTTTTGGCCAGCTATTTCCTATAAATGAGTTTCCATTCCTATTTATTCTTTTGCACAACATTTTTATGCTGAAGTATGAAGGCAACTGAATAAATAGTATTAATGTATCCCAGTGCATGTTAAACATCATCTCTATTCATTACTAAGGCCCAATACCAGTTCAACCCTTACCCCCACCCCCTGGCCCTTGCCCTTGGCACTACCCCTTGAAACAGAGTTGCAAGAGGTAGAGGTTGAAACATTCCCCTACGAAATGGGACAACACTTCACGACCTGTTACATCATCAGCAGTCATCGATCCTGCTATAAACAGATGTGAAAACTTTGTTTCTGTAAATATTCCCCACGCCATCAGTAGCTGCAACCGTCTGTTCCATGAGCTTTGGTTCATCTTTTTGCAGCTATCAACTATAAACCACAGAAATGCGATCTATAACACACTGAAATGACATCAAACGGTCGATCCAATGATTAAGTTGTTTACGAAGAAAGTACTTACGTTTGTGTGTTTCTTTCATCACTGCTGAACTTTTGGCTGTGTTTACTTCCGTCCTGCCAATGATCCGAACAGAATTATGTGAAACTCCTCCTTCGCCTCCGTTCATAGTGTGGTCCTGGAAGATCTCCCTTTGGAAGGGTATACAGCCCTTCGCCTTAGCCCTTCCCTCGTCTAACTGAGAATCAGGACAACACTACCTCTTCACATGAACGCACAAAACAGAGGGGTAGGGCCAGGGGGTGCATTGGGGTTCAGCCTCTAACTTGCTTTTGTTTGTTTTATCAGCTATTGTACGCTCATAATCACCTTTATTCTTTAGCGTCTACTTTATATTCTGTGGTCCCAGCATCTGTATAGGTACTTGATTTAGAAATGTACCTGCCATCTAAAACATATTTGACTGACAACTGACTTAGTGTTATCTTTTTTCCAGCTTTTTATGCCCCTGAGTGTGGTTTATTTTTACCATGATATTTTTAGTATTGGTAATATTTTGTCTGCCTCACACAAAAACTTCTGCGACACTTCTTCACGACACTTGGTATAAGGGCAGGGCATGTGCCAATTGTGAACCTGTGAAAATTTGGAGGAAATCTATAAAAATGTTGCTGGAATTTTCCCTCCATCTCTAACAATGGGGAGCAGTTTACCCCCCAGGCTAATTTAGGGCCTGTGTCCACATCGCATGTTTTATTCTGGGCGACTGTATTTTATTTTATTTTTTTCCCAAAAAGGAGGGAGCATATGTGGCTGCATGCAGCTGCAGAGAGAAAAAGCACCATGCCCATCCTCATCCCTGGCTCTGCAATGTCCAATTTAAGCTTTTCTACTTGAAAATCTCTCAAAAAATTCTAAGAAATGCTGCTGTCCTTACTGTAGCTCTTTTTCTCCTTCATTCAGATGGGACAGGATTCATCACCCTGGTAACAAGACCATTTTTGGAGAAGTTTGTTCCGGCACAAACTGACAAATTGTAACCAAGTCCTTTTTTACCATGGTAACAATCAGTTAAACCAAAAATCCATAATACACTGCAAGCTGTGCCACTGGTATGAAATGGCTCACAGCTTGTGCCTCAGTTGGTGCAGTTGGAAAATATGGATGGATGAAAGTAACTTAATATTTGGAAGGTTACATATAATAGCTATAATATTATGTCTCTAACAAAACTAACAGAAACATGTATGTTATAAATGAATTCCTTTTCCTTACTCCCAGGACTTGGATTCGTGATACGTGCGATGGAGTGTCAATAGTCCGCTCTATTATTAGACTGAGTATGAACAAGTCTTGTATGACTGTGTGCAATTATCAAATATCTAGGATGTATTGTAGATATGAACATGTGCTCTCAGCTCTGTATCATCTTCCAGATCAGCAAGTCATTCACCATGTTGATAGAACAGTACATGTGGGCTTATTTTCAAGCAATATCTCCTTTCATTTCCAAGAATATGACAAAAAATTGAAAAAAGAAAAAAGTGGCCTACCTAATGATGGAGAATCCTTTAAGTAATTCCAGAATCTGGTTCTGGCTGTGGCTCAGAATTGTGACTGTCTTCTCGAGGAATGAAATATAGGCCAGAGCTACTTTGTGTGAAATTGTAAAATTCATTCATTCATCTTCTATACCCGCTCAATCCTCATTAGGGTCACGGGGGTCGCATGGAGCCTATCCCAGCTGCTTCGGGCGAAGGCGGGGTACACCCTGGACAAGTCGCCAGTTCATCGCAGATTGTAAAATATTCAGATTAATTTGACATATTGTCCAGCTCTTACTTCCACTTATTAAAATGTTTACAATAAGCCAAAAGCCACAATGAGGAAGTATGCAGTTTGTAAGTTCAGGACACAGTAGCTATTTATTGATTAATCAAGGTATTGGTGAATTAGATGGGTAAAGTGTAAATGTTTACCACAGCTTTTGTGCTGTTTATTAAACCATAGCCGTCACGAAATTGCAGATTAGCCACTAGCATCGTCCTCCTCTTGCTTTTTGAAATTTTTACTATTTGTACTATTTCATTGAATTCATGTGTTTTATAAGTTTTAACTTTTTTTCCCCTTTCTTTCTTTTTGAGGTGGAGGCATTAGATAAGCCTGTCTAAGCTTTTTGCCTCTTCCTGCACTGTACTTGTTTTCTTTTCATCTTTCCCATGTATCTGTTTTCTTTTATCTGTGCAAAATGAAAAAAAAAAGTTTCAAGTTGAAATTATTATTATTATTATTATTATCATCATTATTATTATTATTATTATTATTATTATTATTATTATTATTGAGTTATTGGTGGAGACAGACAAACCAGACTGTAACACCCTCAAGGGGATGAGGGTGATGATAAAACAATAAAATAGTGTATTTCACCAGTAACGACCATTATCTGGGAAGAATGACATTGAAAAATGAACAGTGTTTGTTTTTATCAGATATGTGTTGCCAGATCTTCTGAGGGTGTGATGGTGAAATAGAGACACGTCTTGAACCAGTCATTTTAGTTATGTTTGGATATGTGACTGTGTAAAAAATGGCTCCAGTATTTCTATGAGTAACTTTGGGGGACGAGGGAACAGGTCATAATCTGTGACGGTGTTTATTTCTCCCACTGGAATGAATAGGACGGGCCCTGCTCTGCTGACAGGACTTCCTAAAAGGGGAGACGAGCAGAAATGAATTCACAACTATATTATGTGAAAGAGGTATCGGTGATGCTGAACCCACAGTGACTCCTGTTATGAATAGGTTTTTCAGCATCTCGCAGCTTATTATTATCGGGTTATTCATCCCACAACTGTAAGTTCCAGTTCAGTCTTGCAGGTGTCGGCCCAATCCCAGTTCCCTCCTTAGCCCTACCCCTTGGCCCTTTCATTTGACACTACCCATTGAAACAGAGCTGCAGGGGGTAGGGGTTGAAACATTCCCCTATGAAATAAGACAACCCTTCGCAACCTGTTCCGTCATCAACAGTCATCGATGCTGCTATTAACAGATCCTCCCTTTAGAATCAGCTGGTTCTTTGTCTACTTTTCCTCATTTTGAGAAAAAAGCGTTTGAAAATGTCACCTGTCTGATCTGTGATATTTACAGTTATCAATCATCTTTTGTGTGGAATAGTGTAACTGTGGAAGGTACCCAAAGCATACTGTTCGCATGTTCTAAATCTCCATAGGCTTAGAGATAGTAGAAGTCAAAAACTGACATAGAACTTTCTGATTCAGAGGTCTGGAAGTGTCCCCTGGTCAACAAGCTCTATGTCCAACATCGGACCTGGTGTCTTTACAGGTTTCACTTATAATCAAATCAGGAAGTTCTATGTCCACCAGAGCTGTTTTTAATAAAGTTATGAACAAACTAAGAACGTTTCATTGATGATTACATGTATTTTATACTTTCAGAAGGGATCAAAGTTTTCTGAGGAGTTCTCTTTTGTGCTTTTACATGTGCTCAACAGCCATTTTTAGCCAATGTCCAGGTACGGCCCCTGATTGGCTCCTTGGACATAGCACGACCTGATTTGGAATGAGCGCCTCTCAGGACATAGAACTGAACGTTTTTAGGTGTGAGTGTGTGTAGATGTTTAGCTTGGAGCTGAGCACTTTGGTACATAAACTTAAATGATTTTAGAATGTCCTGACATGCTTAACTCCATTTCTGTAAAAAGTGGACATAGAGCCACCTGATTCTCAAGGGCCGAGATGCGACAACTTTGTTTCCGAAAGTATTCACCATGCCGTCAGTAACCGTCACTGTTCCATGGGCTTTGGCTATCTTTTTAGGGCTATCAACTATAAACTTCAGTAATGTGATCTACTGTATAACACATTGAAACGGCATTAAATGGTCGATAAGATGATTAAGTTTATGAAGAGAATACATACATTTGTGTGTTTCTTTCATTACACTGCTGGGTCAAAACACAGTAATGTCCCATCAGAGAGTGAACTTTAATTGATTGTCATTCCAAAATGTATTTCAATATAAAGTAGTTGCTTGTTTTGGATAATCCCTTACTGTTCAACTAAAGAAAAAATGGACTGCACTTACATAGCGCTTTTTCTACACCTTCATGGTGTCCTCAAAGCACTTTACAAAGCCTCACATTCACCCATTCACACACCAGTAGGTGGCTGCTGCCATGCAAGGTGTTGCCAGACCTACTGGGAGCAATTTAGGGTTCAGTGTCTTACTCAAGGACATTTCGACATGCGGAGAGGTGGAGCCAGATTTGAACCGCCAACCCTTTGGTCGCTGGACGACCCGCTCTACCAACTGAGCCACAGCCGCCCAAAAAAATTCATTTAAAAGTAAAATTGTGGGTCATTTAGCAACACTACTCTGTCAAATTGTCTCTAAAATGTCCCATCTGAGAAATTTCGAATACCGTGTTTTAACCCTGCAGCACATTTTGGCTCTGTTTACTCCCATCTTGCCAATGATTTGAACAGAATTATGGAAAATTTCTCCTACCCTGTGTTTGTAGTGTGGTCCTGAAAAATCTCCATTTCCAGTGCTACACAGCCCTTCGTCTCTGTCTAATTGAGAATCGGGACAACACTTCCCTTTCACGTGTATGTGCAAAACAGGGGGTAGAGGTAAGGCTTAGGGCCATGGGGTGCATTTGGATTCAGCCGTCCTGTTGTACCCTACCTGCACAGCACACAACAGCAGACAGACACAGTTATCTGTTCATGTGTTAACATAACCTTTCCAGTCTGGTGGTTCAAGTACAGTAATGCTCTGTATTCCCTTGCCGAACCATTGCTGTGCTGTGACTTTGACCCTCGCAATCCTTATTATTAATTGTCTAAGGCAAAAACATCTGCTCTGTTATTTTTTTCTTTTCTGTTCCTAGATTAGTGCAGGTTTTTGCAGCGGTCGGGTTGTGGATGTGTGTGGGTCGAAGACATCAGGCAGATGGCCTTTTCTTTCCATGTGTAGTGTGTGTGTGGGGTGCCTTGTAGGTGTGAGCAGGAATGTACAAGGACAGAGAAGTCTTTGACCGACAGAAAAGTCTCTGTCTGCTGATTAGGTCACCAATCTCACCGATGGCTCTGTTTTTTTTCTTCCTCGCCCTCCCTCCCTCCTGACCTACCTCCATTTCTTTTCCTGTTTGCCTCCATTTCTTTCATCCCTCTCTGCATGCCAAACTTATCTCTCCCAGGCCAACCAACAGACAGGGTAAATACTGTCAACACTCAGTTACCCTTAAAGACAGGTTTAACAACGACTCTGAAACTGGAATCATAACGCTGCAGCAAGTCTGTGCTATTAAGGTAGGCATTGCACATTGTGAAAGAAATGCATTTATCTGCAGAGCTCCAGTAATGAGAGTAAATCCTAGCTATTTTTTTTTTTTTTTGGCTTCTCAGGGATATCAGAGCTATCGTCTTGATGCCTTCAGATTAATATCAATGTGTAGACATGGTGTAGCAGCACACTGGCTTTGATTTTTTGACGCTTTATCTGCACAGTTCAACTGGCTTTTCTTTTTTGCTGTAAAATCCAGCAAAGCCTTTAACTATTATCTTGTATCATCTTAAAACTTCTTTGATTTGAGATTGAAATATGGTCTAGAATATGTTTTCCCATGTTGCCTTACATCACAGGTGTCAAACATGCGGCCTGGGGGCCAAAACCAGCCCACCAAAGGTTCCAATCTGGCCCGCGGGATGAATTTTCAAAATGGTGAAGATATTAACCGTCAACAGCATCAAACTTGAAAATAATAACATAATAACCTCAATATAATGACTCCAAAGTTTCTTCTTAGGTTAATGTGAAAAAAATAATATGACATAATGTGTTAAAATAATAGCAAAAACATTTTTTTTTTCTCTGAATTATTCCAAAGAACATTACATTCTGATATTCTTTAATAATAAAACATGAATAACCTGAACAAATTTGACAAACCTGAAATATCTAAAGAAAAATAAGTGCAATTTTGATAATATTCTACCTGTTTTGTGCCTTTGTGCGCATGCATGAATCATAAGTTGAGGTATAATATTGATCAAATTTTTCTTATTATTCAGAAATTTCACTTTTTTCAGATTATTCACTTTTTTTTGTTTGGATTTTTGTAAAAAAGTAAAAGTTTTCATAATTGAATGTTATGTTTTGCATTAAAAAATTTGGAGTTGTCATTATTTATAGGCTATGATGCTATTTGACTGGTCCGACCCACTGGAGATCAAATTGGGCTGAATGTGGCCCCTGAAAGAAAATGACTTTGACACCCCTGCCCTAGATGAAGTGGTCAGAAAAAGACAAAAAAAAAAACAAAAAACTACTACATAGCTGCACTGGTAACATAATCAAGGAATTTCAGAACATTTTAAGAGAAAAATTTACAAGCCCGTAGAAGATAGAGTTATAGCTGTAGCACATAGATGAATATTGTCTCTGTCACTTTATAACATGTCAGTGAAATCTCTGCTGGTTTTTCAGCATCCTTGAGATACACGCAGAATATACGCTCGACTGAACAACGCCACATCTGATCAAGGCTGTAAATAATGCATGTTTAAAGCATGACTCATGTTTTTGAAGTTTAAAGTGGAAGACAGACCCGCCTAATGTCCTGTGAAGATACAAGCCAGTGTGATGCAAATGTGTCTGCAAAGACATACAACTTCAGTGTGTGCAGAACATAATTGTTGCAGACATTATTCTTCTGTTGTGGTATTTTTAACCCTTTCATGTATAATGTTCACATTAGTGGACACTTAGCTTAAGCTCACTTTCCAAAAGGTTGTAAAGGCAATATTCTCCAAACCACATGGGGGCGGTTTCTATAGACGCTAAGCAACACGATGAAAAAAGTATCAGAATTGGTATAGTATATTTAGAATATGCAACCTTTTTTTCAGATTTTTTTTTTTTTTTTTAAATGGAATGTCCTTGTGGTGTTTTTTTTTTTGTTTAATTTTTTTGTTAAATAAAGCCACAAACATAACTGGATCTTCGGAGGTTAACTTTATGTGAGCACATAGCAGTCACAATTCTAAATATATTTCACTGACTGCTCTGTAATCTCATAAAGTTAACCTCTTAAGACTCTAACCTCTTATGTATGCGGCTTTATTAAAAAAAAAAATAAAAAAAAACAACCAAACAAACAACTGTCCACCACAAAGGACATTTTATATATATATATATATATATATATATATAATATAAAAATCTGG
>JAQQZY010000002.1:19689043-19700938 GCA_030068375.1 Ostorhinchus rueppellii
TTACATTTCGGTTCGGTTACTACCGTTTATGTTTCGGTCGGTGCCATAATAGTACCGAGTTTCGGTACCCAACCCTAGTTGACACTGTAAAAAACTTTCTATAGAACTCACTCTAAAAACTTCCTGTACAATACTATAAACAAAAGGCTTCTAATAGAAAAAACTGTACAAAACTAAATGTATTGTCGATATACATGCCAGGCCCACACCAGCACAGCAGAACGATAACATGTCAGATTATTTCCCTTCATGTTACCCTAGCCGCTCGAATTTCCATCCAAGACCCATTTCAACAATTGTCACGATTGTCCTGTTTCCTCTTTTGTGATTGTGTGTCAGGAGGAGGAGTAGGCAGGTTCTACCCAGACACTTGGCCTTGGTGGTGGTGATGACATCTAGCTACCTGGCGTGCATACTCCACACCATAAATAGAAAATTTCACATACTTTTGCGTGTCTGTCTGCATGTTGATTTCACGCCCCCCCCAAAACGCACATCTAAACGCAGAATTAAAAGTGAGAATGCAAAGCCACTTTTGCGTTTTTGTTTGAGAACATTACCATCATAGCCTAAAACAACATTAAGATGTTTTCATTGTCGTGGAATGGTGATGTCGGACCTATAGAAACAAACTGGGTTGATTGTAGTTGTTTTACAGGTTCTACCTTGACCAGTAATATTTTTAAAAGAGAGTTCCCTGGAGTTCATTGTCATATCCTGGTTCCATATTTAATCCATATTGTTGAATTTCCATTAATTAATATGCAACAATATATAGAAGACTGTCTTTATGGAAAAGTTTACCTCCTTAATTGCATCTAAATATACATTATGATTATTCAGAAATGTTTGAAAGGCTTTTATTGTAATCCTATGGTGCAACTGCATTAGGCTTGGATTTTTTTTAACCTCTGCCAAGGAGGTTATGTTTTCATCGGTGTTGGTTTGTCTGTTTGTTACCAAGATAACTCAAAAAGGTATGGACGAATTTTCATGAAATTTTCACAGATTGTCAGAAATGGGGTATCCTTCACATGATTAGATTTTGGTGGTGATCCGTACATTCTCTTCTCTAGTTTTCTTTGCCTTAACCTCTCATTAAAACCAACTTTTTGTAGTTTTGTAAACAAGCAAACAAACTTTTATTTTGGCTTTCTGAGGGTTTTCCCCAGCCTCATCTTTAATCAGATTTTTAGTTATAGTGTAGAAATGAGCTTTGTGTTATTGATTGCCATTAAATCTTAAGGAAGGACCAAAAACAGCTTATTGTAACTTATGACTTAATCTACCAAAAATACTAAAAACAATCTTCCTTAGCCTGGTGTACTTTTTCCTGATGTTTGGTATACATAAATTACATTCCTGTCCAGGAAATGTTAATAAATAAATTGATACACATAAATATGATGTACCACTGTTTGAATATGCACCAGCTGCTAAGCTTCTTGCTGCTATAAATACTCATTAGAGGCACCATGTTCACAGATTAATGAAGTCCACACAAAAAAAAAAGCTATTTATTCCTGTTTCAATAAAGTCTGCAAAAGCAACATTCTCCAAAAATTAGATATTTAATATTTTGGTTTTGTTTTGTTTTTTAAAGCAAATGTCTACATTCACTTCCTGCTTTTGAAAACATAGAGAAAGAAAAGCTAATAGTTTCTCAAAAGAAACAAACATACAATAGACTATGTTTTTTTCTACATATAATCAAGTTAATTACCACTTTTTTTTTAAATAATGTACTCCTCTGAATACTGTATTTTTCAGTGAAAAGCAGGTATTTTCCTATGATTAATTCACTGACCATGAAGGTAATAAAAGCTCAGAGTAAATTTGAAGCTCATTACAGCCTATTGAAACAGAGAAAACTGAAATCAAATTGAGTTTTCCAACAAAACAGAGCATTAAATGAAGGTAAAAATAACCATCTACACCCACTGCTATTAGTAAAATTGCATGGGGTTAATGTTGAATTGATGTTACACAAGATGACCTGTGAGTCTCTGAATGTCCAAATGGATCATATCTGCTGCTGCTGAAAAGTAAAGACACTGTTTTTTTGTTTTTTTTTTTTAATCTAACGCATTAAAATGTATTGATAGGATTCACTTTTAAATTATTAAACATTCTAGATCAGTAGATACTTTTGGTTTTAACTGACTGTTTATGTCTTAACCATATTTACTACACCTATTTCCACTCCAGGTTAAACTGGAGCTAAACCTGATTTTTGACCTGAACTTTAAAACCTATTTTTTCATACCTGAAACAGCCTTTTTGAACAGACAGAAATGTCCTCACTGAAACTCAGAATAGTCTTGAGAAAAAAATGGAAATCCTAAAATGACTCACAGACACACAATGTATCTTCCTTCTTTGTGTAATTTTTAAAAAAATTGCATTTCGGAACAGAATTCACATATTGAAATTTCTGGCATCTTCTAATCTAGTGCAGCAAATTCAGCCCATATATAGAACATGAATAGCATCAGTATTTCATAGGAGCAATCTCTTCAGTAAACCTCCCAGACTGGCAAACCTGAAGCACGGCTTTCCTACAGTGCAGCAGAGCAGGAGTTGTTCTTGGCAGCACCCACAATGTGACGACGTTTCCATTACAGCACAGGCACTCGTCTATTTGTCTCACCCTCTGTGTGTAATGGAAATAGCAGTGATGGCTGAGTGTGTTCTGTGCGTACGTGTGTTTCTGTGTGAGTGTGTGAATTGGAGCTCTGCTGTGTGGCTTGAAGCATTTGGAAGCTTCTCTGCAAAAGTGCCACGGTCATCCTTTGACAGATGACCTTACTTAGACATATCCGAGGCTTGGGTTCCCACTAATTTGAGTCAAAAACCTCCCTCCATTTGCGCTGAGTGTGTGTGTGTATTGTTGTATTTTTGTGTGTGCATTCCCACCAGTTACGGACAGAGTGTGTTCTGGCGGGGCCACAGAAAAGCGGTCCCTCTCTGATTCAATTACCACACCAAGCTGAGCTGCAGGGGCAACAAGAGGCTAGGGGCAGCATGGTCTGCTTCACACAGGTTTCTTGACACAGGGTTGAACAAAGAGGCCCATCACTTCTGAAATGTGCACTTACAAGCTTGATTTCACTTTTCCGTCCTTTCCACCGTAAAGACTTAAAGCTTTCCCTTACATGCCTTCCTCCAACCAGCAAGTCCAAAGTGATATCTAATCCCTCATGCGTCAGAACTCATCTGTGCCAAATTCAGTTTGCAGGAAATTGCCTTGCAGTTCTTTTTTAGTCGCTGATGTGACATCGCTGATGGGTGTCATGCAAATGGTCCGGGTCTACAGAAAATGATAAGCATTTTTTTGGTCTTTTTATCATTGTAGTGCTCAAGCTAACCCTTCATTTTAGACACTTATATTATTATAATTAATGTTCCCAAAACAGTGTTCATCTGACTTCCCTTAGACTGTCGCATAAATATCAGGTGTGTTACATTTTGCCGGTATTCCCTCTTATTTCTAGTTGTGAGCGGTGTCACTGGCTGTCTCTTTCCTTTTCTGACTCTTGCTCCCACTCATCATATCTGATGTGACAGTGCCGGCAAATTGTAATGTGCAGAAATAATGATATTTGAGTGCTTGGTTTTGGTGTGTAATTGAAACACTGGGATGCTCTCACATCGACCCCCCCCCCACCACCACCACCACCACCACCACCTCACTGTCTCCTTTAGTGCCAGCTGTGCCACCGATACAAGAGCAGTGGCTCCCGCAGACGTCTCTCATCCTGCTGGCAGGTGGCAAGCGGATAAATTCTCTCTGTTATTTGTTCTTGGTTTACGCTAGAAAACTCACAGCAGCACTAACCTGTGACTCTTTACATCTCACCTTGTCTTTCATGTGTTGCAACATCCACAGTGACTGTCAGCTCTGTGATTTAACCCTGTTACAAATACTCTGATGCTATTATACAGTATGTATGTGGTGTTAAGAGTGTTAGTGCTATGAATGTTAATGTCCTTTAAATCTGCAAATATGTAGTTAGAGTCTGCAACACAGCCACAGCCAAGTAATTACAATAGAAGCATCACAGCTATAACATGTTGCATTTCTACTAGTATTGTGATTCTCAAGGCCACTTTTTTTGGTGTCATCTTGGTCTTGAGTGCATTTTTACTCCGTCTTATCTTGGATTCAAAGAGAACAAAGAGGATTTTATTTCAAGGACACAGGGATATCAGATATTTTCTGGTGCTTTTTCTGATTTAATTGTCGTCATTCCTGTGACTTGAGAACAGATCTACAAACCATTTTTGATGTGTAAAACTTTTTGCCAATGCTTACTTTGGTTTTTCGCAGATTTCCTTACTCTGCTTCTTCACTTGCAGTAGGAATCATACTTTCTCTTATGGTATACTGACTTATACTGTACATGATAATGTCAAAGTTGCACCACTACTATTGCTGTGTACCTACTCTGGTCTTTGGCTTGACTCTGTTTTCTCCTGCCTTGACCTGGATCAGGTCTTGATTTAGGTGGTCCTAACCACAACACTAATTCCTGTATTTAGATTCTAATTTGTATTAAATACTTTATTACCATTGTAGAGTCCAGGGCTGCTCTAACAATAAATATTGTTGAAATATCATTGAATTAAAGCTGTCTTCATTTGACTCCACTATGCAGATGTTGATACAATGACAAAGATACTTCCATGTACACAATTTAACTAAAGTACACAAAATTATATTGTAACTTAGACATGACAATGCTGAAGATCTGTCCACAAGGACATTTCCTCTCTCTGGACTTGACCCCTGGACTAAAGGAACATGAATAATCCTCAACGCATATCTTGAAATTTTCTTTCACTATTTCAGAAAAAATACTCAAATAGTGAAATATAGAAAATCTAAGTCTTCTAATAATATGTAACATGCCTATATTGGCACATATTATGTTTATGAATTAATGAACATTGTGGGATGGGGGTCTAGGATCATGCACAGAGGGGTTACTGGTGAACCAGTAGACATCTGGGGTTTAAATTTTTCCAACAACACTCGAATTCAGAGACATACGTAACATTATTCAAAAATTCTTATATTAATTATAATTGTTACTAGCTTCTTGTTTAAAATATAATAAGTGATACTATTAAAAATATCTTTCAGATACAGATTTTTACACATTGCCATGATCATCAAGATGCAGCAAATGTCAAATATGTCTGACTTGGTCCAAATACAGCTGTGACCCTGAAAATCAGCAACATGAACTTGGACTGTGGCACATCTGGAACTTTATATGCAGCGAGTTGTAGGAAGAACATAGTCTATAGAGACAGTGGAGGCCTTGAATTGTTTAACATAGCAGTTGATGGGTTTCTAAATGGCCAACACCAATCCTTTACAGAGTAGAATTGAATCATGATTTAATGATAATAATAAGAAATGAAGTGTGTCATTGTTAAACGTACATGTATATTTATCAAACACTATCATGTTTACATTGTCTCTTTTGCAGTAGTGGATCTATTCTACACACTGTTTACAATGCAATTATTTTAAATAATACATGTGGAGTTGTAGTGTTGTTGCATTGTGCAGCCTGCCCTTCGCAGTGCACATGTGTCTGCTATCAGTTGTGTTCACTGGCCTTGTGAAATATCTACACTACTATCTCAAACACAAAAAAGAAAAAAAAAAAACACATATTATAAGCCTCACATACTCATGTCTTTAAAAGTAGATGAGCTGAGTTTTAGCTAAAGAAAGACAGCAAGAAAAAAAGGATTGTTTTAAATAACTAATTGGTAGACTTTATAGTTACACTAAGCTGTGATTGGAAAATCTATTTTCAGGGAAAGTAAACTGTTTAATTCCTTCATGCACCGTCTGCTGAACTAACAGTTCGTGTGTGTTTCCGTGTATGTGTGTGTGTGTCGGCAGGGTGCGGCTGGAGGCCTTCTCTGATAACAGCGGGAAGCTGCAGCTTTCTCTGCAGGAAATCATAGAATGGCTGACAGCCAAAGACGAGGAGCTGTCTGAGCAGCTCCCCATTGGAGGCGACGTGGGGGCCGTCCAGCACCAGAGGGAGTTCCACCAGGTACTGTGTTATTTCAAGATATAGTTTTATGTACATATATCGATATCAAAAATCATATATTAGCCTCATGGGCCTCACTATCTCTATTACATATACACAAGCACATTTATTTGCATGAACAATAGTACTTGTTGTTCATTACTGTTACACATAAAGCCCAGATATTGATGTATTGTAACCTGTAGGAGCCTCAGCCACTGAATATGCACTGCAGTTAAACGTCCATCCATATACATTATCAAACACGCCTCATCAATACAGGCTAATGTGAATATAATCAGTGGTGTATTCTGAGTAAAGACTATGGGAAGAGGACATGAGTCCTGCTACAGTTTTTCAAACGCCCTATTGGTTTTGACACAAGTCCAGTGAAAAAAGGACTGAGGCAGTGCCTGTGGTCATGTAATAATGTGCGCTTTGCTGGTGTTAACTGGGTCTTTGAGATCCAGCAGGTTAAAGGTTTAGAGGCCACTGAATTCTGGATGCTTTTATACATTTATTGGTACAAAAAAGAGGGCTTGGAGATCTTAGATAACAGTAAACCTTTGCTCACAGCTTTTGCTGGTATCACTGATTTTGCTTAAAACTTAAAAGACTTTATTGTCCGGCCTTAGTCAATACTGGATGCTTGAAACTATCTGCCAAGTCAGAACCCGTCAATATAGATGGTCCAGTCAACTAAGCACAGTGTACTTTCTGTAGATGAATAATACAAGGTTTAAGGACATTTGGAACAAGATAACACGTTTCTTTGGATAAGCTTGTACAATAAGGCAGAAAACTGTGTTTATTTGACATTCATCTGAGCTCAAAGGTTGTATGTTTTGCAATCCAGCCTTTGGCCGTTCAGTGATTTTTGTCTTTGTCCTTATTTAACCAGGCATGTTCACTGCATTCTTATTCACAGCTGTGGCCTGGGGGATTAGTTGCAGTGGGACAAAGGGCTACACATCACGTCCACAAACACACAGTCTGTAGTTAAACCATAATTTTATACACCGTCAGTCACTACTTGTAAAATTTGATTTAACATTGACTCACAGGATTATTTACAGTTTCACATGGATTTTTAACTTTTTAACAATTCTGATAGTCTTTACACAAACAGCTTTTAAAATAATGAACGTAGATGCACTAAATATGAAACAAAAGTGAAATTGCTATTAGCTTATTATCCATGAATCATCTGATACGACAGATCACCATTTTATTTATTTATTTATTTATTTTTATTGAAGTTTTAAGGCTTAAGGGGACATTGGTTAAAGTTGCTGACAGTGTATTGAGCTTTCCCCTCCTCTTCATCCTTCTCCTCTTCTCAGATAATTCCTGCATGGTTCAGTGATTTGAACTGGCCTTGAAATCCATTCAAGGGTTTGAGTGGATAGAAGGACACACAAGCTCACAATATTACAGAGCTTATTGATCATGGCATAAATCAGAGCCTTTTTAGTTTTCCCAATTCTTTCCAGGGTATTTTTTTTTAGAGGAGAGACTATTCTTAAAAGCAGGTTTTTTTAATCATTTAGATTAAATTCCTGTTTCTTACTTCACTTTGTTAAATTATTTTGGACAAAGTTGGTTCATCTTACCTTTTCCCTGTTTACTTTTCCACACAGAAACACATGAAATAGCATTGCAAACACACAGGTTTTCAACGTTTTCCACCCACACTTGTGTTTTGGCTTACTTTGCCCTTTGTGACATCTTGTAGGATTGTGTTGACGTAAACAAACTGTGCTCCATTGATTTTAGTTTTGCTGTACCTTATAGGACAAGACCTTTATCAGTCATCTTGTTAAAGATAAATTTCACCACAACCTGCCAAGAGTAGCTCCTGCAGTTGGGAGCTGAGACAAAAAAAGAATTGCAATCAAGTCAGGAAGCTTTCCATTGTTTCTCGGATATAACATAATAATACAAAACTATATTAAACCCAGAAGGAGAATGTAAATGATACAGAAAGTCGCCCAGCAAGAAGTCATAACTTACTACTGTGAATAGAATTTGAAAAATGATTGAAGTTAATTAAGTGTTTAATGTTATTTATTAAACTGGTATTGCAGCTTGGCTTCTGTCAGCATGATGGCATTCTGTGGATATGTAGGAAAATCTGATTTGATAGAAGCCTGAGGCCCGAAGTAAATTTGGACTCTAATGAGAATTTTATTGAGGTCATCAAACCACAGGTGTTAGTTGAGCCACACTGAGAGCTGCAACTAAACTAGAAGGAGAATGAGCTATCAGTCATCTTTAGCCCATGTCTATGCATCCATATCTATGCATCCAAGATAAGGACTAGTGAGCCAAAACTAATTAAAACACCCATTAAGAACTCTCTAAAGTCTGGCATACTCTAAGATTTCCCATTCTTTTGTATCAGAAGTCATTAGTTTGGCAAGCGAACAAAATAACTTGAGAAAGTTGCAATATAAAAACAATGATAAATACTGTAGACCTTTTTAGGACCACCATCAGCACAAAAAAGTCCCACATTGTAGTATTTTGTTGCACCACCTTTAGTTTTTGCTACAGCATGCATTCACTGTAACATCATAAGCTTATGATGCTCATCCAACAAACCTATGAGATGCCGACATTTATTTATTTATTTATCAGCTTTTGGACTCATAATGAGAGGGAAGTCTTGGCATCCCTGCTTAGACTGTTGCCCCCGTGACCCGGCCCCGGATAAGAGGATGGATGGATGGATGGATGGATGGATGGATGGATGGATGGATGGATGGATGGATGGATGGATGGATGGACTCATAATGTTTCTGAAGTTAGCAACCTGACCAACTGAAGCAACCCCAGATCATAACACTTTCCCCACAGGGTTGTACTGCAAGCACTAAGCATGATGGGTAATTACTTAATCTGCCTCTATTCAATCAATCTGGACTCATCAGACCAAATTCAATTTTTCCATTGAAACACAGTCCGATCTTTATGCTCTCTATCAAACTGGGGTTTGTTTAGGAAATAAGGACGTACTGTATCAGTGAAGGTTAAATAACTTGTTGCAGCTGAAGCATATCAATCTCTGCAGTTCTTATTCAATGGGAGGATCTCATCTGTTACCTCCTTGTATCCTGGTAGAAGTTTTTGGGCAGATTGTATAAGAGGGTGAAAAATGTATTCACTGGAATGTTTTTAATTAACAGTGTTATGTATATTATTATACACTGCTGGAGGACTCAGCAGATGGAGTGTTTGAGGCCACATATCTATTTCTGTTAACAGTCTTTTGTTCTCACACAAACAAATCCATTTTGATCATCAATTGTTATTACAGGGTTAATATTAGTTTTAAGGATAGGGTTAGTCATATGGGTAAGTTTTGAAGAAAATAATGAAAGTTAATGTAATGCTCAGTACAAACATTTGTGTGTGTGTGTTGTTTTTGTTTAGTTTACATAGTGGAGTCACACAAATTGTAGGCAGCCTCATAAATAACTCCAGACAACAAGCAGATGGTATTTAGGGAAGTAGTTTTTTTTAATTGTTGTTGTTTTTACTATTTTAATAAAACTGCATTTAATAATCATAGAAATATAGTTATAAAACAGGCAATAAATCAGCTAATTTTTTTGAAGGCATTAATACTTGGTTGTGTATAGAATGTGTGTGTATGGAAGAACTACCTGGGATAGTCTTTCTCTTCCATTTTCTGGTAAATCGCCTTAGTTGTGGATGATGTATTTTGTGAACTGCAGCTCCTGTAGACATGCAAGCACACACACATACGAGTCACACAAACTGGTAATTGCTTCTATAACTACGGCCAAGTTTCACTTTCCACCCTCTTTCCAATTTTCTGTGCTGTCAGTTTGTACAGTGTCTCTAAAAGGCAACTTGTATTGACAGTAAGAGGTTTGTGCCTCCTGCTTCACCCTACTCCGACTGTCACCCAAACTGCACTGTGAAATTAACCCAATTAAGAGGACAACACAACAGCAGCCTTTCACTTGATTCCCTCACCACCTTTCTTGTCCTGCTATATTTCATTTTTCCTCTTCTCCTACATTTCTGCTGGTGTCTTTCTTCTGTACTTGCTCTCATCCTCTTCCTTTCGCATCCATCTTTTCTTGTGTCTTCTTGCTTTAAAACACAGAGCTCAGTTGCTGCTTGTGATGAACAAGCTTCCAAATCCACTGTTAAATATTACCTCCTCTCCACTCCACTCTTCTCCATGTCCCATTTTCAGCACAGTGAGCCTTTATAATCTGAGATGCCTCAGCTTCCCAAGTGTATGGTTGCTCTAAAACTTTTCCAACAAAGCAGAGAAGGAAATTGCATCTCAGTTTTCTATAGAGAATTAAAGCATTTTAAGAAATGTGAATTATTGATCTTAAGTGGATTTATTCTGATGTCATGTGGGAAGAGTTGCTCTGTGTTACATTGTGTATGTGTGTTTGTGTGTGTGTGTCAGTTTGGGTGTGGGTTTACTGTGTTTGGGGAGGTGATAATGGGGAGCTTGACTGGGGAAGATATAATATTGAGGGTCTATATGCATGGTAGTGTGTATTCGGGCATGGGGATGAGTGAGCATTCCAGCAATGGAAGGGATTTGGTGTGTCTGCAGAATCTTTTCTCCCATATTTGAGAGGGAAAATGAAATGAAAATCTATCCTTCTCTGTGTTGTCATATGCACATTGACAGGGATTGTCCAGAGGGAGGAGTAAATGGAACGCCATCAACATGTTTAGACTAAGTCAATGAAGTCATTTCCTCCCTCTGACTTTTTCTATTCCATGCATAATGTATCTTAATCTGATCTGAAGGCTTCGCTCTTAATGTTCCTTCAACCAAAGATGAAGCCTCTGAGTGTGAAATTTAGCTGGAATTAAAGTTTTAACATGACAGCTGGCTCAGGGAATCCATGGCTCAGCTCCTCTTTGGGCAGCAAAGCAGCTAAAGAGAGGATGGAGAGAATAAAGAGTGCAGAGGATGAAAAGGGGAAGCAAAAGCAGAGGAAGGAAGTGAGGAAAAGCAAAGATGTGAGGTAGAAGCAGGAGCTTGTGATTAGAGAAAGAGTGGAAAGAGTATGAAGAGAAACAGGGACAGGTTTTCTTCATGAATGTTGCACTGGGAATCTTATCGCATGCCACAGCTCCCTGCCATTACACACTTTTGCATGTTTGCTCGGTGCTGGCTGGTGTTTGCTGGTGTTTGGGGTTTTCTGTTTAACTCTGCTCGCTGGGTGTTATCAGGTCTGTTGGTCTGGTCCTGGGGTTTTTAAAACGGCATTGAAGCACTGTTACTGCAGCACCACACAAGGCCACTAATTCCAGTTTGTAACGTAGATTTTCAGCTGAAATTGTAATCTCTTCATAGTGTAAGAGGATTGAGTATGCAGGCTTCACCTAAGTAAATTACTTTGAAGAGAGGGAATATCCCTGGCATTAATTCACACACCTACAGTGTGTTTTATGCAGAACAAAGATTAGTGTAGAAGAATAAAGGAGGTTGATGCACTGGGTTTCTTAGAGGCCCTGGGGTGGCTCTAGTATCTTTTCTGTGGTGGCAAAAAGATGTGTGTGTATGTGTACACACTGAGCTTTTTGCCTCTTCATTTACATAGCTGGTGTGTACCACTAGAACTGGTCTCACCACCTAATTGGCTCATATTTGACAGTGGACCAGCTGACCAATTCAGCCATTAGATTGGTTTTCCTATTGTGTCCTGGGCTCTAAACACATTCATGTAACCTCATGTGTTCCTGATGGCACATCCCTGCTGGTGTGTGTGTGTGTGTGTGTGTGTGTGTGTGTGTGTGTGTGTGTGTGTGTGTGTGTGTGTGTGTGTGT
>JAQQZY010000002.1:19754554-19765295 GCA_030068375.1 Ostorhinchus rueppellii
TCTGAAAAAAATGATCTCTACACATTTGCTACACTCTGGCTGACTCAGAAATGAGGCCCAATGTCCAAAAAACCGGACTGTCACTTTAACTAAGCAAATACTTCAGATCCTTCCATTGGATATTTACTGCAGTGACTTATTTTTTAGCTGCAAGAATTCATTTAGTCCTTCTTGATGTAGTGAGTAACTTCTCATTTCTAATACAACCGTCAATGGCCTGTGTTTCAATGGAACAATTCCATGTGATCTGATGAGTCCAGAGTGCCCTGTTTCAAAGTAAGGGGTGTACCAGGGTGAGAGTAGAGGCACATGAAATGATTACCCATCATACCTTGCACCTACAGTGCAAGCCTCTGGGGGAAGTATTATGACCTGAGGTTGAATCAGGTCAAGTTCAACAATGTTGCATGTCCATAAAATAATGGTGACCCTGCATAAGCTGATTAGCAACTGTGTGTTGTAATCAAAGCTAAAGCTAGTCCAACAACATATATTTATTTATCTTGTTCTTTTAACCCTGCATAGTGTCAACACCTAGTGCCACCAAAGGTTTAACTATTAAAGGTTATGGTCATACATGTCAAGAGTTTATACAAGTATATCTGTCAATTTTCAACAGAAATAACTTTGGATTGTTGTCTTTCAGAATGCAAAACACGGTTCATATACATTAACATATTCAGGATTAGTACATTCAAATGCTCAGTTAAGGTCAGGGTTGAAAAGGGTGACTGGGCTGCATGTATAGGTCTACGTGGATATCTACCAATCAATCAATCAAGCTTTATTTATATAGCACTTCACAGGAAAAAAAGACAAAACAAATAATCGTATTAATAACAACAATAATAATAAAAGCACATCCCTCCCATCCCTTGAAACAACCCGTCCCTCCACACAAACACACGCACCCACAATTAAACACACACACACACACACCTTGATAAAATGGCTTGGCACTAAGATTAAGGGTAAAAGGGTGAGGAAACAATCTACAATCACACCTGTCGAATGTGGTCTCATAAAGGTCCTGACTTTGACTCTATATGGCCATTTTATGACTCTGGTTAAAGCTTTTGAATTTGAACACATGAATTTTTAAGGTCTTTTTGGAGGTTATAGCCCTTTAGCGCAGAATGTCATGAAGAAATTACAATAGCAAAAAATGAAAGCGTATTGACATGAAGAAAAAACAGAATAGTATGAGCACGCTGCCTATTTTTCAGTATGATCTGAGCACCATCGTAATAGAAGTAGACAGTCATTATTATGAAGATGGTGAGCATTTTATCGGTGCCCTGGCAGCTTGCAGAATTGACTTCAATCATCTTTTCAGTTCTCTGTTCTTTTTCCTTTCTTTTTTTTCCTTTCTTCTTTTTCTGGCCCTCTGTCCCGCCTCGTTACCTGTCAGTTTATATAAGACAGAAATGGAAAACACATATTTGATCAGGATTCACCCCCCTGCATTAATTGTAAGTCACAGATCACACCAAACATTAATGTAAAGTCAAACAATTATCCAAATACTGAAAAATACTGAAAACCATCATTACACATCATTCACAACCATGAAATTTTTCCTTGGGGTGATAATATAACGTCAGTGTGTGTGTGTTTGTGTGCGTGTGTGTGTCACTGTGCCCTTGAGTCAAAGAAGGGTGCATGTGTTACCCTCTAGTGATAACACCGCCATCTCAGTAGATAAAGTATGTGATGTTTGGGGCCAGGTTTGAAGACATTTCCAACTATATATACTCTATATCCATATATCTATATATCTCCCTCTTCCCCTCTTTTACTTCTATACCCCCTCTTCTACGTTTCGGTGCAAGAGAAGAGTTCATCCCTTTCATTCCCCATACTGCTTTGACGTCTTATGGAGGATGGATGAGAAGAAGATAATAAAAAAAACCCTCTCAGAAATCTGTGTTTCCTCTCTTTCCTGCTTTCCTCCTGTTTCTCATTTCCTTTCACATCCATATACATTCATACAAGAAGCTAAATACACAAGACACGTATACACAAGACACCCACACAGATATACACACATGTGCTTGCTTCCTATTACTTTGTGTCCTTTCCTTCCTCATTTGCTGTTGTCCCTGACAGAGACTCTAGCTTTGTAGCACTTTGCGATGAATAGCATCACAGATTGAATTACGGGCAGTTGGGATCAGAGGCTGGGCTTCCTGTAAAAGGACATGGATAAATCCTAAAGTTCCGGGTGTTATGGTCTCATAGGAAAGAAATAGGATGTAATGTGGTGTCTCTGACTGCATCTACATAACTCACCCCTCCTTCCACCTTTCACTCCTTGAGCTGACGACATTCTGCGAAAGATGATGCAGCATGGTGGGCTTCAGCGCTTGTCTGTGTACCAAGAATACTGCAGTGTGCCTTTAAGACTGCTCTCATGTGCTACTTAAGTGTGTGTGTGTTTTATGTATGTATGTGGGCAGCCATAAGGCTCTCAGCCCATTAGCATCGGTAGTTTGGTTCTCTGTGCTTGTTAACTACCACACTTGAAGGAGAAACCAAACCTTTGATCATCTAACACTGCAAGATACAGTATCATTAACATATGACACCCAGTAGACAGCCCCAGTTAATGATGAGTTAACTTTCTGGCATGCCCATTTTAATTAAACCTTTATCCATCTATATCTACCTCATCTACTTCTTATATTTTTTCTTTAACTGGTGCCAGAGAATGGATGCCCTTGTTGCTTTAAGATGGAATTTATAGCTGATAGACTGTACTGTATGTAGGTGGAAAAATGAGACTGAGTCAAAGATCGGTATTAAACAACATATTTGACTTTTTTATATTAATACAAGGCTTGTGTTTCCACAGATTGAGTCAGCTATCAAAAGGAGACTTAAGTATTAAGTAATTTTAACAGTGTTTTATTATTCTGGGAGGACAAACTGGGTTCTAGAACCACTCTGTTCTAAGTGATAACTCACAAATGAATACCAAAAACTATTGCTGCACAGTCAAATAGGTGAGATGAAGATGTCAGCTGAGAAAAAAAGGATGAAGTATATTTCCCTTGAGGATGTATACGGTCATGGAAAAAATTATTAAAAAAATCAAAAGTCATCAAAAACAGTGGTTATGCAATCCAGTACTAACTCCTGTGTCTATCCTTTGACTAAAACACACAGAAAAGAAAACATAGAATGCCTAAAAGCACTGTTTTTGTCAGTACAATGCCATAGCTGTTGATGTAGGAACTCAAGTGATTTTAGTTTATATCAAGAAAACATGGAAGATGGATAGACATCCGCTCTGAAATTAAATTAATATGAGTTATTTTTGTTGTTATTATTATATTTGTCCAAACAAATGGACCTTTATTTGTACCAGGCTTTAAAATGAACAAGAAGTTGAAGAAAACATGGGTGGTCTAATAATTTTTTCCGTGACTGTATTTACTATAACCAACACTTTGACTTTGACTAATGCACTGAAACTAGAAGGACACATCACAGGCCCAACAGTCCGCTCTTTTTCAATATTGCTAAAAGACAAATGGCCCTTATTTTCCTTCTTTTGTCAGTTTGTGTCACTGGTTAATTTAAATGAGTGTCACTATTGTTATATTTCAATAATTTCCCTCTGGGATTAATAAAGTATTTTGATTCTGATTCTATTACAGATTCTGCATTAGCTTGAAGGTCTTTGGTCTGTCCAACTTTTATGAAAATCAGTGTGGTATTTTTTTTTTACTTAATCTTGTTAACACCATGAAAACATAAAGTCTTTGGTGGGTGTAAATATGCACTTTAATATGGAAGATATTAATATTCATGCCAGAGTCAACCGAAGTCAACACACTGTATGACTATTTCTGTTTAATATCAGTTCTGCTGCTGTTTTTTTCTTCTAGATGCCAGATTGAAAAGTATATATTTCTGACACATTTAAAAGTTTTTTTTCCCCACTGTTGTCGTGTTTTTTGTGTTACTGTGGGCAAACAGCTTACAGTGCAGCTGTCCATAGACTGTCAGCAAGATATAATGTACAACTACAAGCGCTCTCCTTGGTTCTGAAGTCACACAGCAGCCACTCACACAAAGTCGCTGTCCATGGTGCTGCATGGCACTTTTATAAAAGGCATTTTTATTGTCTGCATATTGGTAGACAGTATATTGTATTTGAATTTTAGCCTCTCTTCTTGTTGACATTTTTATAGCTTATGCTCAATGGCAGTCAGAAACTGTATCTTTGCATTTCTGCCACTCTGCAGTCTTGTCAGTTAGATGTTTCTGGACCGCTTGCTGTGCAGTTGTAGTCCATAATATTAAACTGCCAGAGGTCTTCTGACAGTACTTAAGGGCTAAACCCTACTTATTTTTCATTTGAGAAAATATTTTTCCAGTGTATAAAATTAGCCTTTTGCTTTTGTTTTGTCTTACATTTGCTCTGACTCAACTCTTTTGTGTGTCTGTTTGTATATACATGTATAAATATGTGTACACATTTGTGACATGCACTATTTCCTTGTGTGTATATACATTACAGATTGGCAGAAATGGAGAGCCAGAATTGTTCATTCTTCACAGATAGCCTGTCTCCTGATGAAAGTCTGTGAGTATGCTACCGCCCACACACTACGATCCCCCTCATTACAGCCTCAGCTTCTCACACAGTTTGTGCGTGTGTGTGTGTTAACATATTAATGTATTTCCCTCTTGACACATTTGTTTCTTTTCGTTTATGTATGTTGCCATGCATGTTAGGGAACGACTGGGTAATCATCATATAAATAATCAGCCATATAATGAAAATGATGAACTGTGAGCACTGTTCACTCACTCCCCCTTCATCATACACATGCCTGCTGTGATTAAAGTCTGTGGGTAGATACACAAAGGAGGACAGAGGAGGATGTATGTGTGTTTGTAGAAGCTGGCTGAGTGGCTTAGCAGTGGCGAGGTTACAGCACTAAGAGGAGTAGGAATGTTTGATGTGACTGAGGAAGCTAATAAGGTGAGTCCTCATTTTGGAAAGCTGAGAAAGTGCCAGGTGAAGAGAGTGGTTAAGGCTGTTTGAGATCATGTAATCGTGTCTGTGTCCATGTTTTATTTTATTGACATCTGTATGGGCTTTCAACCATTTCTTCCTTCTCTGAGATTTTTTTATTGAGCTTTAAAGTTAAGGTTGCCTGCCCTGCAGCTCTGCGCAAAGCCCTTTGTGTTTTTTCAGGTCTCCAAATGTGTGGCTGTGTGTCTGCTGAGAAATATGCTCATTAGTTTTTGGTGTGTTAGGTGTGTGTTCTGAGACAGGGCTGTGATTCACACTGCATTTAACTCCAGTAGGCTTAGACGAAAAGCTTGAAACACCTTTAACTACTGACATCTGCTCAAGTCTGCTTCCTATGTCTTGCCAATGAGCCTGCACTGAGTTTTGCTTCTATGGAGCTTTGCCAACAAAACTATGCATGTGCATATATTTGCATGTTCTGTATACATGGCCATGCATGAGCCTTTACAACTCACTTATTCCCCTTATGTCTAGTGTTGTTGTTTTCTACTCTTATGCCCTTGTAGCTTGTTGTTTTATTCTGCGCCCCGTCCTTTTGTCTGTAAGGCGCCTCTCTGTTTTTCCTGCTGCACGGCTCTGTGCTATCTGTGCCTCCAGCTGGTGTTTGGCTGGCGTCACACTGCTTCTGTCCTCAGCCACGCTGCCTGTGTGTTGAGCTTTTACCCTCCACCTGTACTCTACTACACACTGCTCTATACAGCGGTGGAAGAAGTATTAAGATCCTTTAGTTAATCTAAGTAGAAGTCTAGTCCTCCACTGAAAAAACTCCACTACAAAACGTTTACATTCAAAACATTACTGAAGCAAAAACTTTAAAATATTATCAACAAAATGTACTTAAATATATGAAGTTTTCATTGTGTTGTGAAATGGTTCCTGTGATTTTTATATAAGGATTATATATTATTAAATTAAATTATAAGGATCATACTACTGCTTCGTTAAATAAAAAGCGGCTCATTTGAAGCACTTAATAAACTGTTGATACTTTAGTCAGAAAAGCATCGTATTCTATAAGATCATCATGTTTCTTTGAGGTCAGAAATACAGGATGGTTTTTGCTTTTGTAACAAGGTGTTTTTCAACAAATCCAACTGGGGTTTTTTTTTAAAAGAATTTAGTTAGATTAAAAAGGAAAATATTCTCAACCCGTGAAGAAATACTTAATTTTTTTGTTTATCATAGGCATTCGAGGTTAGCAAATGTTTTTTATTGGAAAGGAAGTGGATTAAAAAGTGAAAAGATTGAACCCTGTCAGACAAATGTATTGAACTAAAACATTTGATATTTGTCTCTGAGATAGAGTGGAGGCAAACTATGAAACTGCTTAAAAAGGGGAAAAAAATAGGTGAAAACTGTCCTTAAGTACACAAACACCTGAGTAGATGTATTTATTTCCATTCCATCACTGGGTTTATGTTCACTACCTGCTGATTGGAGGATAATTGATATTAACCCATAAAGACCCTATGCTACTTTTATGTCAGTTCTCAAATGAAACTTTCTCTATATTTAACCTTTTATAAGTGACTGATCACTATTCATTATCATATTATCCTGTGTATTTTGCATTTTATCTGGGTAAATCAGGTATTTTCCTGTATTTCATTTTCTGATCTTGTAGATGTTCACAAAAGCTCAAAATAAAATGGAGGGTTATTGTATCAAAAACAGACAAAACTGCGGAAAAAGAGACTTTTTCAGTGAAATATATCATTAATTGAACATTAATCAAGCTTTTCTGTCCACTGTCATTGATCCAACTCCATGGGTTTTACTGGAGAATCAATGTTGTAGATGATGACTGTGTTTCCATGGTAACTACGGAGCCTCTGAATGTCCAAATGGGTCATATCTGATGAAAAACTGTATTTTACATTAATTATTTATGTGGATTAATAGGATTAGTGGATCAACAGGTACTACACAGTTGAGCTCAGTAGATTATTTTGGTTGGTGATGTATGTTTGGGTCTTTATTGGTTAAAATATTCATGTAAACCCTCCTCAGCGTGCCGCAACTGATGAAATTCTGGCAAAGGAGTTCTAAATATAAATATAAATATAGTTCTTAAGGTAGACCTATAAATACTTCTATGATAATATAAAGTCTCCAACTCCTCATTAAACTTTGGTTAGTCCAGTGCTGCATTTTTGTAGACCACACTTTTACTTTTAACATCTAAATAGATACACAACTGTGTATTTACAGATGTGTATATTCCTTTACAGCCCCAGATCATAGATTTAGACATTTAAATTTCCCTTCTATTTCTATGATATTTATTCTAATATTACAGAACATATTTTTAGAGCTTTATCTATCCTTCTTTTTTTTTTCTAAATTAAATTTTTTATTGAAGTTTTTCAAAATTACAAAAACAACAAAACAGCACTGATTAAAACATTACAGCAGAATTCCACCACATTGAAACAAAAATAAATAAATAAAGTACATTTTGGACTCTAATGTGTCTAACCCCTTAAGTAAGACAAAAACACATCCCACATTTGTAAGTAAGTTTCCCTCCGATTTTGTAACTTAGCTACCAATAGCTCCTAGGAAGTCACATCTGTCATGGACTTAACCCAGTCCTTATAAACAGGGCCATCAGGATTCTTCCATTTACTGAGAATTGCTCTCGCAGCTAAAATAAAGCCCGTTAGGATCAAAGCAAAGGAACTTTTAGGAACATTAGGTAGACAGGAACTGTCTCCCAATAGGTAGAATTGAGCAGAGACAGGCACATGTGTGCCCAACCATTTCTGCATATCTATCCTTCTTTTTAATAAATATTAGTGGAAAATAAGTAGTATAATGTACAAGTGTGTTCCCGAAGATTTAAAATTTGGCGCACACTTGGTAGAGTTGCATTTCGTCTTGGCCAAAGTGTCCTTTCCTATTCTGTCCTGTCTTGTTTTCTTTGTGTCGTGTCCTGTAACATCCTCCCCCGTCCTGCTTGTTCTGCGCTGCTTTGCATTTGCTTGTCTGCTTTCCCCTGCCGTCCTTGGCTCTGCTTTGTGCTGCTGGTGGCTGTGTGCTAGTGGCTCAGTGTGCTGTCTCCTGTGTGGGGGACTCAGGGATGAAGATCAGTACCTCCTGCGTCACTCCAGCCCAGCCTTGGACCAGGACTCACCCTGCGGACAACACCTACTTCTGGCTCAGCTCGAGCACCAGGACAAGGAGCAGCTCCAACGCACCCTGGCCCGCCTGGAGAATGAGAACAGGTCTGTAGCACGAAAAAGAAATAAAAGAGAGAGGAAGGGAGAGAGGAAGTTGTGATTTCTCTGGGAGGGGGTGGGGGTTTGACTGCAGGTTTGATTTGAAGCACACAAAAAAAGTTTAACAAGACAGAATAATACCACTTTAGAGTAAGATTACCCTTATTAAGGACATCTAAGTGGTTATAATTAGGATATGTAGTTTAGTGGTCCTTAGTTGGGATCCACAATCTCCTCTGGTTCAAGTTATGATCTACTTTCATAGAATCCAAACCAAGAAATCCTATTTTCCAAGAAGAGGCTCAAAAACACTTGTTAACACTTTTTTTAAGCCTTGAAGATCTAGAAGTATTTTTGTGTTGACTTCCAAACTAAAAGAGTGATATTTAGCTTTTTTAAATGGAATTCTGCATTTTCAAACATTTCCCTGTGCTCTACATAAACTAGAAATGCTCTGCTTGGGTCTGAATTCTTCGTTAATTCAACTCCACAGGTCCAGCTTAAACCCCGTTTCTGAGTAATGACACTAGAAAGGGCATTTGGAGCGCTGGCCCTTTAAATACTCATGAGCCACTAGTGGTTGTTGGCTGTACTTTCAATCCCGTTCAACCATTTGTGTTCATTAATGCAACCAACAACTGAACATTTTAGGTAATCTTGAAGTTTGGACATATTTTCAGTTTTTACTACAACCACTGCTGCTGACAAACAATTATGTCGTACTCTGAGAAATGTTCGTTGGAAGTTTTGTGCAGCTTATATGGGCAAATGTTGTGACGTAAGTAGTTATAGATGTAACAAATTCAGCAGGAATTAAAACAGCTTGTAGAAATCCACTCGATTATTGCCAAGATGAATATAAAGATAGCTTTGCAGAACCTGGAGGGTTCAAATTCAAACTTTATGAACTATTAGGGTCCAAATACACAAATAAATAAATGAACCAAAGATTAATAAAAGTGGGTTTAGCAAAATATGAGCCGTTTAATTGTTTTCATATCTAACCATTCTTAAAGGGATTTATCACCATTTATTAGGATAAAATCCTCCACATTTTATATTTTTCTGTGAAAATATGCTCTTTCCAGTATTTAATTCACCTATCATGTAGATGTTCAGAGTAAATTCTGAAAAAACTGAAGATACAGTGACTTCTATAGCAGAATATTTTATGAAATGAATATAAAAACAACTGTCTACAACTACTGCCGTTTAGATTATACAGGTTTTACAGATGAATCAGTGTTGGAGGTGATGATGGTGTTTCCACATTCATTAGGGCGCCTCTGAATGTCCAAATGAGTCATATCTGAAGATGATGAAAAACTGAGGAACTGCATTTTACCTGAACGATTAATTATCAGATTAATAGTGCAGTCGTTGTTGAACATTTTAGATCAGTGGATGGTTTTGTCTGATTGGGTCATTTTCATCATTCCTTCAGATTCATTATTCTAATATTGAACTGAATAAACATTAAAACTACATAACGATGTTTGTATGTATGTCATTTATTTTGTTATGTTTATTGTACATAATGAAATAAATAAGCCATACAAAACAGATGCACTTAAGTTTTAGTAATTTTTACTGTCAATATTTGTTCATCTATATTTAAAAGGCTTTTTTTTTTTAACCTAAACACTTGTCATTATTAAAACATTATAAAGAAGTTACCCAACTGATCATACATGGATCCAAGCTCATGATTTAGAAGGATGAAGTTTTTACTGCACTTTCTCTGACGTTGCTCGTTGCTTGGCTTATTTCATCTTATCCTGTGTTAAACCATCACTAATAAGTTACTAACCATTTCTAAGTGGCAGATGAGATGCTGATTAGTAAAATGTGAAACCCGTGACAATTTATTGATGAAATACTGCTGGTCATATAAAATGTGATAATATGAACATCTTAATGTAGTAATCTGTTAATTAGACATGCATAATTTGATTTACTGAAGGAAATGAATATGATCTGGTGATGGTTGTTGAATTATAATCACCACTACTGCATGTACTGAATTATTAAGAAATATGATATGGAAATGGTAAAAGAATCAATCATAATCTTTCATCTAATGCTTAAAACAACATATTTTTATGATTGATAACGTGTTTATAACCTTCCCAGTAACCTCACATCTGGGTGCTCATATGAAACTGGTCCTAAAAACAGGACAGAGGGGCTCAAAGTTCAAACCAGATGTAAACTAATGTTATGAAGGAAGTTTGGAAGCATTTTAGGTCTGTTTGAAAAATAAATATTTACTGAGATAAGAGAAGCTATTTTTCAGATAAAACGCATTTTTATATTTTTAATATAATTTTTTAATGCAAAAATCTGTGTGTAACATGATGGAAAAAAGGACACAAAAATGACACACTACAATTTTTACCTCTGCCAAGGAGGTTATGTTTTACTGTGCGTTTGTTTGTTACCATCCGACTTTGTTTGTTAGCAACATAAC